>JAWMRA010000076.1:3300193-3312380 GCA_035584735.1 Pseudotriccus pelzelni | reverse complement strand
AGTGCTGTGAGGAGAGGCTGAGGGAGCTGAGGTTGTTTAGCCTGGAGAAGAGGAGGCTCAGGGGAGAGACCTCATCACTCTCTACAGGTCCCTGAGGGGAGGTTGTAGCCAGGTGGGGGTTGGTCTCTTCTCCCAGGAACCAGTAGCAGGACAAGAGGACACGGTCTAAAGCTGTGCCAGGAGAGGTTTAGGTTGGATATTATGAAAAAATTCTTTAAAGAGAGAGTGCTCAGCCACTGGAATGGGCTGCCCAGAGAGGGAGAGGATTCATTGTCCCTGGAGGTGTTTAAGGACAGACTGGATGTGGCATCAGTGCCATGGGCTGGGAACCACAGGGGGGAGGGTGGATCAGAGGTTGGACTTGATGATCTTGGAGGTCTTTTCCAACGCGGTTGATTCTCCAATTCTGTGAAGTGTTGCCTAAGGCTGTGCAGGCTCAGTGACTCTGCATTAGGTAGGCAGGAGCTCTGGATGAGGTAGGCGGGTTTACGTAAACCTTAGTGCATAAATTCTCTCACTTTTTACTCCTTGGCGTGCTTGATTTTTGGAAAACTTCCACCTTGCACCCTGTGCAGAATGAACAACGTCTCCTTTCTCAACCTGACTCACTGTCCGTGTTTAGAGAGTTACTAAAATTGTCAACACTGTCAGCCTAAAACACCTGCTCCTGTTTCTAACAGATGATCCCTGACAGGGGTCAGGAGAAATCTCCTTTCTCCCCACCATTCAGGCTATTTAAGCTACTGAAGAAAACTTACAGCCAATTCTTTTCTTGAGGAAAGGTTCCTAATTAAGTGAAAAAGAGTATTTGCCTGTTTGGTTTAAATACATCAGGCCTTCTTAGCTCTTAGTAAGTGAAAAAATTAATTAATGGTGTTTTTGCAGGGTTGAATGTTAAAGACATGATACACTCCTTTGTGGAGCAACAGGAAGCCTCCCACAAAGCCAGGTTACATCCCAGTCAGGCTTTCTGCCTAACCACAGACAAGTCTGCTGTACTTCTGGGCTCCCCATGTCTGTAAGCACAAAAAGATGCCCAGTTGCTGGGTGAAACACAGAATACTGGATGGACTAAGTGGTAGGTCTGGTTTTGAAGGTGGCGGGAATGAATTCGCATTTGAGTCTTCTACCTCAGTGTCAGTTTACAGCTATTAAAGGCAAAAGTTCCAAGAGAGATCTGATTTTGTTAACTGTCCTGGCACTTTTTACTGGTCAGACTAGGAACATCTGGACTCTACACCTCTCATGTGCCACAGAAATACCTGTGGAAATAGCTAAGATTCTCCTTCTTATGGACTTCACAGTTTTCCTAAAACTTTGCTCTTCACTTTGTCTGTGACTGTTTATGCCAACAGAAAAACAAAGAACACAGTGAAATACTATTTTACAAAGCTTATTGCTTCACCTGTGACTGTGCCAGAAAAGCCACTGTCCCCTCAGGTGAACGTAACGGCCATGGAAATTTATCACCGTTAATCAAACGCGGTGATTTACGTTCACCACGACAAGCAACTGCTTTGGAAACACGTTTTGTTTACAAGCAACCCAAACTCTCACAGAGACACAAAGAACAACTCAGAGCCAACTGGACCTGTGATTTGTAGCAGCCATAGAGCGAGCCTGAGCCCAGCATTCCGGCGCCGAACACGTCCGTGGGTCTCCCGCCGGCTTCTGCGCCACCCCAGCAGCGGCTGCCACCTCGGAACACCACGCTGGGCTGCAGGGACAGGACAGGGCACAGGGACATTGTTACCCACACAGACATGACTGTACACAGAGCTGAGAGTTGTGGATTTCAAACCCATGTTAATTCCTTTGACATTTTTATTTACCGGTGGATTCTGCTCATCGGAGTTTTAGGAATTGGCTTTTTGTAATGATGTGAAACACCTCCATGTTTACCCTTAAAGAAGAGCTGAACCCACCAATGCACAAGAAACTCAGAAGGTGTTCAGAGATCCAGAGGGAACCTGCACTCTCCCTGTTTGAACAGGCTGAGCTTCCCAACACCAGAGCCACCACAAAGGAACATCAGCCACAAACCCCAATGGTTTGGGTTGGAAGGGACCTTAAAGCTCATCCAGTCCAACCGTCTGCCATGGGCAGGGAACCCTTTGCCCAACAGCAGCAGAGCCATCATTCAGCCTTCCACACATTCCTAGGCACCTCTGGTCCTTCCCTCACTGCTCTGATCACATTGTTTATGTCACTAGCAGGCAGGGTGTGCATTTCCACATGTCAGGAGCTAAACTTGGCTATAATACACACAACGGGAGCTGTGGTGGAAATCTGCTCCCTTCTGGAACTATGGGAGAAACAACTTCCACTTGAGAGACCCCCCTGCCCATCACCCCCTGCAAGAACCAGAAATCACTAGCCAGCAGGAGCAACGAATGGGAACAAACAAAAACAGGGGTCTCCTTCCCTTCTCCAGAGGGTGAGGTACACCAGGGAAACTTGCACTGGCTGCCTAAGAACCCCTCCAGCTAACAAATCCTAGAGTGAAGTTATTGGTGTCACATCACCATAGCAGCTCATTTACAATGATTATTAAATTCAGAAAAAGTCACAGGGTTTCACAGGGTTCTGAAGTGTTCTGAGTAAGCTCTGCACTCTAAAACCACCTTCTTCTACAGGTCTCTGAGGATGCACCAAACTCTGTGACCTACAGCATGATCTTTGTTCACACCACAGTCAACTATATATTCCCTGTGTATTTGAGGCACGTTTTCCAACCCCACGAACACACTGAGCCGGCACTGGCTCAGCCCACGCTCCTCCTGCCGTGTTTTCCCTCAGGGCCGCCGGTTCACAGCCACACCCATCGCTCCTGCTGTGACCCCACAGAACACGGGAGAACACCCAGAACCACAGACTCAACCAGGCTGGGAGAGACCCCTGAGACCATCGTATCCAACTTTTCACCCACCACCACCTCGTCTACTCGGCCGTTGGTCCCTGGAACACCCCGAACCCAAACGTCTCCCCGTTTTTTCCTAAACAGGTGTTTTTCAGAACGCTCGGAGAGGGGGGTTTCCCACAGGCTTGAGCTCTGTCTCACACGCCCAGCAGGGCGCCGGGGCCCCGGGCCCGGAGGGGGCGGCGGAGCTCGGACATTCATGAGGGGCGGCCGCGATCCCGGTGGGGTTTCGAGGTCCCCTCAGCGGGGGCGGGGCCCGAGCGCCGAGACAGCTCCGGCAGGTGTGTGACGGGCGGAGCCCGTCCCGTTCCCCGTCCGGGTGCCTACATCCCCATCCCTGTCTCTGTCCCCGTCCCCTTCCCGCCCCTCACCTCCATGGCTCTCCAGACGCGGGCGCCGCGCGGGGCCGCCCTGAGGTGAGTCCGGTCCGTTGTACTCGCGCAGGCCTAACGGCCGCCCCGCCCCGCCCCGCGCCCCCATTGGCCGCGCTCCGGGCCCCCGCCCAATCGGCGGCCACGAGGCCGCCTCGCGCCCCCCCGCGCCACGTGACCCCGCTCGGATCTCCACGCGGGTCTGCCCCGCCGAGAAGACGGGCGGCGGCGGCGATTGGCCGCGCCCGCCGGCGCGCAGCCAATGGGAAAACGGCGGGCTCGCGCCGCCCGCCAATGAGCGGCCGCCGGGGCGAAGGTTCGCCCGGAGACAGCGGGGCCGGGCCGGGCGGGCCCTGAGGGAGCGGCGGCCCTGAGAGCGGGGCTGGGGCGGGGCGGGCCGGGGCGAACACGGCGAAACACCGCCAGACATCCCAAAACACCGCCAGACATCCCAAAACACCGCCAGACACCCCCCAAAACATTGGCACCGCTCCAGACATTGCCACTCCCCCAGACCCTGTCATCCCCCCTCCAGGCCATGTCACTCCCCCAAAACCCTGTCAATCCTCCGGACTTTGTCACTTCCCTGAACCCCGTCGCTCCCCGGTCCTGCACATCTCCCACGGGAGCAAGAGGAACTCTCCACGTGAGACCCAGGGCTGGAAGAGAAGCCCCAGGGAAGCTGCTGGCAGAGGGAGCCAGGACAAGCAGAGGGGTCACTGCATCACAGCCCGTGTTTCTTTATTCTTCTCCTCATTGCTGCTGGTTTAGATGCTCTGCCAAGTGCGTGAACATCTCTGTTCTCACTGAAAAGAACTGAGGAAAACCCCAAAGCCCTGAAGCCAAACCCTACTTATTTTCACTTCTCAAGCTATTTTGCTTTGCACCCCTCAAACTGTTTTAATGGAATCAGGGCAGCACTTTTGCTGCCACTCCTGCCTGGGCTGCTGAAAGCAGTACGTGCCCACAGGGGCAGATGTTATTTTGTGAATGTTATTTTCTAGTGTGCTGTGATCCATCTCTCACATCCTCAGTGTGTGCTGCCAGCCCACACGAGGGGACAGCAGTGGGGTGAGGCCGGGGGGCCAGGTCTGCCCAGCCCCTTCCTAAACCCACCCAGGGACTCCAGACACAGATGTGTCTGCTGGGAGCAGGGGATTCACTCCAGGAGATGGGGGGGTCAGCAGGGACATTCCCTGCTTGGTTCCACGGTGTGTGCCAGACCACAGTTCCATCCCTCGCTGCCTGCCCTGGGGAAGGGCTGGCTCTTCGGCAGGGATTTGGGGCTGTGGGGCAGGGATTTGGGGCTGGTTCAAGAGCAGAGAGGGGTGATCTGGAGTCCCCTTCATCCCAGGTCTGCAGAGGAGTCACTGTGACCTTTGTGCTTGGTGTGGGGAGCTTTACTTTGATTTTCCCCCCCTTTTGAAAAGGTGGAATGCGGGGAGAAGCGCAGCCACTGCCTCACTGTTCCCCTCAGCTATTTCCCTACAAATTCCTATGCTGCATTTCCTGCGTTTCTTGCTGCATGAGACCCCTTCAAGGCCACACAGCTGAGATTTGGGAAGCTCAGAGCAGTGACAACCCCCACCCCGCAAAAAATCATATCATTCAGCCAGAGCCTCTGCCAGGGATGACACTCCTGGCCAGACACCTTTCCAGCTGCAGAGGAAAATGCGGTGGAAACAATCCAGCCCACAGCAGATTTAGGCACCGACCCCATTTCTTTATCCCTGAGGTTGGTGCTCTGCACTGAGGTACATCCATGGCCTGAGGCACCTGTCCCTCTGTGTTAAAGTGCCCCCAGTGCCAGTTTTCCATGGACTGGCCATTCCCCCCCGGGTCACAGCTGGCTCTGGTACCTGTTTGAGGCAGCAAACCAGCAGTTACAGTCAGCATTAATATTTTATCCTGCTGTCAGCCCCGCAGGAAGCTGATGGGACAGGCTGCTAAGGCACTAAAGCTCCCTGGGTCGATCCCAGCCTGTTGGGCTCGGCTCTGCCGACAGCCCCGATCTTTGGAGTGGGAGCTTTGGCACCTCCTCCCTCCAAGGCCAACCACGGAGCACTGCTGGGGTTTCAATCTCTGGCTCAACATCACCCAGGACACGGCACCTCATTTACAGCAGCTGCCACACGGCCTCTTTGGAGCAGGAACACCGTTAAAGCCAGACCAAGCATCAAAATAAAACAGAATTAAATTAAAACAATTAAAAATTATTAAAAGGTAATATTATTAAATCATTAAAGGTGTATATATAATTATATAATGATATATGTAGTATCTAACATATTTTATAGAATTATGTTAATATATAGGTTAATAAATATATGTTATAAAATATATTACTGCTATTAATAGAGTAAAATTACACTATTTAAATATTAGAAATAATAGTGATTATTAAAAAAAATTAAAATAAGTAAAATTAAATTAAAACAAAATGAAAGAATTTAAAGAATGAAAGCAGGGGCTGCCTGGCAGCCCGGCCCTGCTCCCCCTCACACCACCGGGCTCGGCCCATCTTGTCACCGCGATGCCCGCGGGACGGGACTGGGACCGGGACCGGGACAGGGATCAGGAACAGCCCGGCCCCACCATGGCCCCTCCAGATTGCCATCCTAATCCGTTCGGGTACACCCGTGTCTCATCCCAGTCCATTCCCGATCCCATCCCGTGCCCCACCCCGGTCCCATCCTTATCCCATTCAGTGTCCCGTCCTGAGTCCCACCCCGTTCCCACCCCATGTCCCATCCCGTGTCCTATACGGGTCCCATCTCTTGTCCCCATCCCAGTCCCACCCCGGTCCCACGCTATTCCCATCCCGTTCCTATCCCATGTCCCCGTCTCGATCCCATCCCGATCCCATCCCGGTCCCACGCGGAATTCCCGGGACTCCCAGGCCCCTCCCACTGCTCGTGGGCCCGCCCACCCCACTCCGTCGACCAATCCCCTCAGCGTTTCCGATGACTGACAGCTACACGCCCCGCCCCGTCCCGCCAGCCCAATGGGCGGGCAGTGCTATCAGTCACTGTGAGCGACGGGCCAAACAGCCAATAGAAGACTGTCGACGGCGCAGGGGGCGTGACCTCTTCCCCGTGGCCCCGCCTCCCCTCCTCTCGCGCCTGCGCCGCACCGCCCCCTGGCGGCCGCGGGGAGGGCTCTCGGTCGGCGCTGCGGCAACATGGCGGGGAGGGTGAGTGTCGGGGGGACGGGCCGGCCCCGCCGCCCTGCCCCGCTCCTCTTCCCCTGCGGCTCCGGGCGCTTCTCGCAGCCCCGCCACCGCCGCGTGGCCGCTCAGCCCCGCCGGCTCCCCCGGGGGCGCTGTGCGGCTGTGGCGACCCTTCCCCTCGGCGGTGTGGGGGGCTCTGAGGGTGCTGTGAGGGTGTGGGACCCCCCCCGGCCGTGTGGGGGGCTCGGGGGCACCCCTGTCGCTGTGTTGTGCCGTGAGGCTGAGGCGGGTGGCACTTTGGTGACGTGGCGTGTGGGACAGGGCTGTGGGTTCCCTCAGCGGTGACTCCTCTCCCTGGGGGCTGGGTTTGGGGTCCCCGGGGCTGCTGCGAGGTCGAGGTGGCCCCTTGCGGGTGTGCGGTGTG
Organism: Pseudotriccus pelzelni; assembly: GCA_035584735.1. Lineage (NCBI taxonomy): Eukaryota > Metazoa > Chordata > Aves > Passeriformes > Tyrannidae > Pseudotriccus > Pseudotriccus pelzelni. The sequence goes on along the minus strand of JAWMRA010000076.1, from coordinate 3,305,496 downwards.
GGCACTGGACCGGGGGGAATCCCTCAAGAGCACTGTGGGCCCAGGGTGACCCCTGTCCCTGTGTGCATGAGGCAGGATTTAGGGTTCCCTGGGGGTTCCCGTGGGGTTGCAGTGGCCCTGTGGGTTGCAGGGCAGGATTTTGGGGGGTTCTGGGGGTGCTGTGAGGCTCTGGTGACCCCTGGATGCTGTGGGGTGAGTGTTTAGGGCTCCCTCGGGGCACCCTGAGCTTGGGGTGACCCCTTTCCTTAGGAAGTGTGGGGCAGGATCGTGGGGTCCCCCGAGAGTGCAGGGAAGCCCTTGTGGTGTCTGGGTGCCGCTCTCAGGATTTAGGGTGCCCTGGGGTGCTCTGGGGCTGTGGTGACCTCTCTCTGTGGGCTGTGGGGCAGGGACCTCCAGGGATGCTGCTCTGGGATGTGGGCAGGATTGTGGCATTCCTTGAGGAGCCTTTGTGAGGATGGGTGCCCCGTCCCCTTCGTGAGGATGGGGTGTGTGGATGGATTTTGGGGCCTCCTGAGGGTGCTGTGAGGCCCCAGCAACCCCTGGGTGCTGTGGGACTTGAACCCATGACAGCACAGGGAGATTTGCTGCTCTGCCCTGTGAGGACCAGCCAGGCACGGTTTTGTGCTGTATGTCCACGCTGTGTTGGGTGAAAACCCCTCAAGGGTTGTGCAGTGGTTTTGTTCCATATTTATTTAAAACCTAAAAAGATCTCTTATTGGTCACAGATCACATCAGCAAGCGCCAGAGGGGTGTTAAAATGGGAAGGCCCAGCGTTGTCTGTGAAATGCTTTCCTGTGGTGCCCTGTCCATTCCCTCTGTTGCAGGTGTCCAGGTGCTGCAGGATGTGTTGGGATCTCTCTGCCCTTTGCCAGGAGCTCAGTCATGCTTTGCTGGATATAAGCCTGGGAAAGTCGCATTTTTCCTTGCTGCCTGCCTCCAGCTGGAATCTTGTCTCTTGGCCAAACAATTCAGGGATGAAAATCTTGGAGAATCGTTTTCTCCAAGTGTTTTTGTGCCATGTTTGGGTGGGGGAGGGAGGGCAGCTGGTGCAGGGCTGTGCTGCAGAACAGGGGTGAGAAGTCTGGCCCGGGGACATCACAGGTGCTCCAGAGCCACCCCCGAAATGTGCTGAGTAATTGGAAAAAAACCCATGTTTTGTGATCTGTCCCTGATCCACATTCGTGGTCTCGCTTTCTCCCTTGCACCTTTTTCTTTGCATCACCCTTTGCAGCAGCCCAGGGAAATGTGCATGTCCTCAGTGGCTTTTTTTAGCTTTCTGTGGCCCCAGTGGGAGCCCAGAGCTCTGGTCAGTGGTAAGATCATTTAACCCACACTGAACAAGGTTCTGAGACTCCCTGAAGCCCAGACCAGCCTGGCTGCAGTGGTGCTGCTTGGCCCTGCTCCCCTGAGCCCTCCCAGCCGTGCTGTGTCACCAGAGAACTCTCTGTGGCTTCAGGAGTCTTCATGTACTGAGTGCTGGGACTGGTGACTGGGCATGTGGGGAGGAAGGAGAAGGATCAGCCCCGACTCTTCCTGCTGCTGTGAGCCGTGGTGCTACTAAAAACATGAAAAAATGTGCCTTTATTTGGCCAGCTTGGAAGACTGGTGGAAGAAAGAGGGATTTATGCAAATTTAAGGGAAAGATTGGTGTTCACTTGCCTCCTAATCTGGCAGTTTGATGGGTGATGCTCTGCTTGGGTTACCAGGAAGCCTCTTGCTGTTCAGTGGTTTCATGATTTGCCTTCAAATGCAGCTGTTGCAGAACTATCAGGTTATTTAACACCAGGAAGAGAGTTCTTAAGCTGAATTCCATCTCATTCTCCGAGCTGGATCCGACCCTTTGGAGTGCTGAAGCTGTTGATGGGGGCTACCAGAGGAGCTGCCTGCTCCCTCCAGCTGGCCCTGGGAAGGGTGAGGAGTCAGGGAAAGCAGGCAGCAACATCCCTTTGGATGTGCCCCTGGAGCTGTGTGACCGTGTCTGTAAGTGAGGAACAGGCAGCGAGGGTGTGTGAGAGCTCTGTGCACATAACAGGTGAGGCTGATGCTGCAACACTGATGCTCTCCTGTTGTCAGCATTTCTAACAGGTGCTTAAACCTGCTCAGGAGCTTCAGTGGCTCCTCCTGCCCTGCAAATCTGTCTTGCAAATGTGATTTAGAGCATAATCCCTTTTGCAGGGCTGCTGTGCTTCGATCTGTGCACGTACACTTTCACGGGCAGAAATGAATGGCTCTCCTCAGGTACCAGGGAGACAAAATATTTAAACTTGTAGTAACGTTTGGAATAATTCAGGGGAGTGATAAGCCAAATGTGATTAATTGTGGTGCTGTTTCAGGTGTGTTGTTCTGCTCCCCTAATTGCACTGGGTTTTTCTGTGGCAGGGAAGAGACGGTGATTAGCAGTGATTGAAGTTTACAGGAAAAACAGTTTATGATGATTAGAAATAATGGCTGTTTCTGTAATAATTTATTCTGGATCTCTCTGCATGGGAATCATTAGGCACACAGGCAGAGCAGGGAGACTTGCCAGGGCATCAGCCAGAGTCTGCTGCAGGAGAGGCAGTGTTGGGAAGCTGCTGTGTCTGGGGTTGATTACTGATCCCTTGCACCAACTGGACCCCTGGAAGTTCACTGGTACTGTCTGTAGCTAATTGATTTGAACCTCATTAGGAATTAGTTCCCAGAGGGATGTGAAGAGGCCGGATGCCTTCAGTGCTTGGTTGCAGCCAGTGTGGGGCTGTGGGTCCGGCAGGAGGCTAGTGTGGGGTAGGGATCACTGTGGTGCAGGTCCCTCTGGCAGATGGGGCAGGGCTGCTGCTCCCCCGGGCAGCTGTGAGTGCTGAGTGCTCCTGGGGCAGTGTGCATCCCCACCAGAGACTCTGCTGTGGTTTGCCTCAAAGAATATCAGATTTATGATAGCTGAACTTGTGTAGCAGTTCATGGTGACTAGAAATAGTGGCTGGTTTATAGGGTATCATCAGTGTAACCCTTCCAATTTCCTTTCTCTGCTCTTTGGGGCTCGTTTGGAGCAGTGTTGCCTTTAGCCCAGTCATGGCACACACTGCCGTTTGCTTCTCATATTGCTATTGTACTGAGGTGGAAATGGTTTGGTTTCACTACTGGATGTTGTCTCACCTGCAGAGCAGGGCTGCAGCTGCTCTGGAGAGCCCCAGCGTGAGCAGAAGGGGTTACTGAGGTCTGTTGATATCCCCTGTTAGTGTAGCAGGAGAGGGTGAAGGGCAGGCCATGTCCCTGGTGTTCCAGGCTGCTGAAGGCACTGCTGGGCTAACCCTGCTTTCCTGTGCCCCTGCAGTCATCACAGTCATGGAATGCTTTGGGTTGGAAGGACCTTAAAGCCCAGCCATTCCATGGTCAGGGTCACCTTCCACCAGCCCAGGTTGCTCCAAGCCCCGTCCAAGCTGGCCTTGGACACTTGCAGGGATCCAGGGGCAGCCACAGCTTCTCTGGGCAACCTGTGCCAGGGCCTGCCCACCCTCTGAGAAGGGAGGAAATAGTGGGTGAAATGGCAGAATCTGATTTAATCTGACAAAATTCAGGTTAAGCATTAGGAGTAACTTTCCTCCCTTGACACTTCCCTGTGTTAGTGCAAAGGCATCCTGTTTTTACAGAAGCTGGAGACAAATTGTTAAGGCTTTATCTGTCTTCCAGCTACTGATGCCAATCCTCCTGTAATTATTTGACTTCTTTATGGTCGCATTTTAGAAGCTCAGCCATCAGAACCCAGGACTGAGCTGGGCTGTGCTGCCGGCACAGAAATACAATTTCTGGCAGGCTGTGGGTGGAATCAGCATCGTTGGTAAATAACAAACCAGAAAACAAAATTCTGCTCATAGTTTTGGGGCTTCGAGTCGGTCAGTCTTGCTGGTAGTGGGAAGGCTGGGACTTTAAAAAGCCAGTTGTTTATCATCCCAAGGGCTTGCTCTCCGCCAGTGGCAGCAGTGGAAGAGCCTTCAGTGCTCTGAGTAAGGAAAAATCGAAGGGGAGGCTTTTCCTCTCCTTACTGTGGTATGTAGGGTATTTATTCTGTTTGGGGGCTGTATTTGGCCAGTGCAAAGGTACTCTCTTGGTGCTTCCCAAATAACTGCTGCTCAAGAATAACAGAGCTGTTGCTGTCTTCATGTTGGCTTTAAAGCTCAGGGTCTTGCTGGATTGTACCTTGAGGCTGCTCCAGAAGTCTTCTGGGATGCTCTGAGAAGCAATGTGTGTTTTCCAGATATGATGTTACTTATAAATAATCTTCAGCTGCCTTCCTGAGAGGAGAGGGGACCTCCAGCAGCAGGACTGATGCTCTGAGGTTCTCCCCTGGGTCAGGGAGTCGCGCTGGAGACTTCTCGTTATCACGCACGAGCTGGAAGAGCCGAGGAGAAGTAACACCGTTTATAGAGGAGGCAGATGAATGTCTTTGTGAAATGTTTTATTCAGGCCTCTGTTATCTCGGTCTTCCAGCCAGAAGGTGCTGCAGGAAAAAGCTGCACGGCACCAGAGTGGAGGAGGAGGTGTTTGTAGTGCAATAAAACCTCAGCCTCGTGCTCGCTGTACCAAGCTCAGCCTTTTACATTTCCTTTCTTCCCCCTTCTGCAAACACAGGCCCTCAGCTCACTTCCATTTTCCATTGCAGCATTTTGGTCCGTGTTCAGCTTGGGAGGATTTTATTTTCTCCTTTCAGCTGTGCTTGGTTGTCTCCCTGTGAATGTGAACCGTTCCAAAGCCCCGAGCTCCCGGCTGGCTCGCGGGAGGACTCACCTCCAGCAGCTCCATTGCCATGGAGGAGCCCAAAAATCCCAAACCAGTCTGATATCCTATCGTGCCGTGGGCTGTATAAATAGAGTCAGACCTTGTCCATGCAGGGAATGCTTATTGTCTACAGTGGCCCCTGTACCTGCCTGTCTGGGCTCTGTTCTGGAACAAAGTGACTTTTCTTTCCCGATACAGAGGTGATACGGGAGCTGTGCCAGCTGTGCTATTTCCCTGGATAGGTGGGATCTAAGAGCTGGTTCCCAAAGTCTTGCTCTGCTCTCTCATGCTGCCTTTTATTCCTGCCTCCTTCACAGAGCAGCTGCTTTCCCAAGGATTTTCTGATAGGATGGGGTAAGGGATGGGTTTCAGTGAGTAACTGCCCCTGCTGAGATCCTGTGCCTTAGGCCAGACCTGTGGAGACACAGCTTGTCCCTTTGAGAATCTAATATGAAGGGAGAGATGAAATTAGGGAGAAATTCTTCCCTGGGAGGGTGGGCAGGCCCTGGCACAGGTTGCCCAGAGAAGCTGTGGCTGCCCCATCCCTGGAA
>JAWMRA010000076.1:3287160-3300093 GCA_035584735.1 Pseudotriccus pelzelni | reverse complement strand
GGATCCAGGGGCAGCCACAGCTTCTCTGGGCAACCTGTGCCAGGGCCTGCCCACCCTCACAGGGAGGAATTTCTTCCTAACATCTAATCTGTATAATATACCTGATCCAGCACTAAACAATAAATAACATTTGGCTTATCGTTTGCTTAAATTCTTTAAAAGTGTTTCAAACCCAAACAGAACAGTTTTAGCTTGGGTAGCTTGGTGGAGCCTTTGAAATGGTGAAGGTTGGGGTTTATGTTTATGGGTTAAATCTGCAGGGTCTGGTTTCTGGTGACATATGGAAGCAGCCCTCGGAGCTGCAGGCGTCGTCAGGCAACTGGAGAAGCGTTTGGGAATCAACTGGGTTCCTTCTCGCAGCCTGTACTGAGCCTGCCAGCATCACTTAGCTTTTTTTAGTGTTTCCTAACATGTAATATGAAGAAATAGATTTGTAGCAATGTTGTGGGGAAATGGGAGATGATAACTCAATCTCAGTTTGTTTCTGAGATCACTTCTGCAATCTCGTACCTGTCTTGTGAAATCATCTCAAACGGACTTGTGACCTTCTTGCAGGGCTGCTGCCTTTGGAAAGCCCTGGATCAGAATAGAATCACATAGATTATTAGAGTTTAAAAAATCTAAAATAATTTAAAATAAAATGCTGATAACTCTGCAACCATGTGAATGTTTGTGGGCACAGGATATCTGACCCTGTCATCTCTGATTAATTTGTTGCCTGTCTTGGTCTTGCAGAAGCAGCGTGTCCACAGCTGGTGCTTAAAAAGTCAGTGCAGCAGGGAGATGTCTGTTCTGCCTTCCCATCCCTAGTTTTGGGGGTGCTGGTACCTCTTTATTATATGGGCAGGCCAGAATAATTAAATTTAGTTCAGAATTTTTCTTAGTAGGGAAAAAATCTGTAAAAAATCAGAGAGTCCTCTTGAGGATCATTTCAAGCGGGAATTTCTGAAGTATTACTTTTCTACCTTTATTTCCCCCCGTAGCACTGCAAGATCTTCTCTCTTCCCCTCCTGTTCTGTGTCCTGTGCCTCAGAGCACAAAGGTCATTCTGGACAAGACCCTGTGGCTCAGGAGAAGCCCTGACTGTGAATTGTGTCATAAAATCAGATCTGTTTGAGTCTGCAGAAAACCAGTCCCTGGAAAGCAGTGACTGTTTTATATATTCTATTTTACTGAATTAGCCATCAGGCAGGACATAGTGCAATGAAATCATCATGGATTCCTTTGTTTACCTGACAGGTAAAATGTAGGTTCTCTGCTCACGTTGGGATCTTTTTTTGATCCAGGAGGTGGTGGCTGTGTCCAGGTGGGACAGGGGAGGAGCTTTAGGGAGAGCTGGAGCAGTGACAGCCCTGAGCAGGGACAGTGACCTTGGTTTTGGAAGGACAAGGTTTTGCATCATGTTCTCAGGAGGCATCAGGGCAGAGAGCAGAGTTTAGTGACAAAGGTCCCATACTGAGCATTTTCAGGAGGGTTTTTTTGACCTCCAGGATTTGGAGAGCTGTGTTGGAGAAGGTCTGTGAAAGAAGCATCAAACACGGAACACAGTTGCTCAAATTAGTGGAGAAGCTTCTGATGCAGTGCCCTGTAACTGTGTTTGAGCAACTGATAATGGTCCTGTTCACAGAACCGAGGCTGGATCTGACTCCTCTCACTGCTGCCTCACTGCTGGGCTCCTTCCTCCCTCCAGGGAGGTCAGAGGCTTGCAGCACGAGATTTACCACATCTCTCTGGTCTCCTGGGATGCAATAAAGCAATGACCTTCTATCAAAAGATCTGGAGTAACTGATGCCCTGGAGTTGTGTCATGTGCTTCTTCTGTAGAAAACACAGAAATATTTACAAGCTGTTGCATCTTAAACACAAATTGCTCCTGACTGGGTGGTGTTTGGTACGTCAGTCAGTCCTGGGGAGTTCAGTGCCAGGTGTCAGTGCTGGGGTGAGCTGTCAATACTCAGGGACAGCAGCATCCTGGGTGTTCACAAGGCCAATTCCAAGTTTACAGGGATATTTTTAACCTTGTTGCTGTTGTTGGGTAGCTTTGCTAAATAACTGGGAAGGAATTTGCATCCATGAGGTGTGCTGACCTGCATCCCAGGCTGACACACTGGCTGCTGGGGGTTCATTCCCTTGGCATTTTTAAAGAGGTTTAGACGAAACACAACAAGTAGCAATTCCCAAAGGTGCGAGCACCTTCCTCAGTGCACCAGGTAAAGAGTGTTGCAGTGACAGAGCTGCCCTTGCACATCCGAGTTTATGAGAGCTTTGCAACCGAAGGGAAGCAGCAGCTGCCTTCCTGAAAACCAATAATCCTTTCGTGGCTGCCCCGATAAAGTGCGTGCCAAGGGCCAGGACGGAAGTCATTTGCGGATTGCTGCCCATGCCCGGGGGGGAGCTGCTCTCACCCCGAGAAACGCGGGACGTGCGGGCTGGATGTGGTGGATGGAGAGTGGCCAGGAGGAGTCCGGTGTCCCTGCAGTGCTGGGGCAGAGCTCTGTTCGCAGGGCAGGGCGTCCCCGCTGCCACAGGCACGGACAGCGCGGGCAGAACGTTCCTGGTTTCGCCCCCAGCCCTGGGTGATGCAGGAGGGGGTGATGGGAGCTCTTCCCTGCCTCCTGTTTTCAGCTGTTTGGGTTTGTGTTGCTGGCAGATCACGGGGAGATGATTCACGGCGTGGGCGGGTCCCGGTGGGCGTGGGCAGCGGGGTTGGATCTCATCTCCTCTCCTCATCTGGGCTCCGTGGAGGCTGTCTTGGTGTCCGTTCCCTCAGAGTTCCCTGGCTTTGGCAAAATGTAAATAATTCTGAGATTTTTAGCGTTCCTAATGTGTTCCTCTTTACCAGGAGGAGAAAATCGCTGTTTATGAGCTTGTTGGTGAGAGAATGCAGCTCCTTCCTGAAGAGGATAAAAGCTGTCAGCAAGGCAAATAGAGGTCAGATGGAGCAGGTGGAACAGCCAGGCCTAGGCAGGGAGTCAGGCTCCTCCTTCCAGGGACAGCAGCTTGTCCTGCCGGGACAGCAGCTTGTCCTGCCAGCACAGCAATTGCAGGTTTGGAAAGGCCTGTCTGGCCAGCCGTGCTGTTCCCAAAAGTTCTTTGTAGGTGTTTGAACTCTTGCTGTGGCTGTGGAAGCTTTATTCAATATTTTTTTAAGATGTGCAGAAAAACCTTCTGTAAGCTAGTAAGCTTCCTTAGGTAAGTTTTTTGAGTTTGGGTTTGTTTGGTTTTTTTTTTTTTTTTTTTTACATTTTAGAATGACAGCATTTAGGATAACTCCTGGTCTCTGATGGAGGCAATACCTGGTCATTCCTTTCATAAACACCACTGAGTTGTTCTTTAGGGGACGTTTGGTTTGATCTTTGCTGTTTCCCACTGTGGGCTGTCACAGAGCAGCTTCCTCCCGTTCTTACCTGCCCTCCAGGAGCTGTGCAAGCATTACTGTTGCTTTACACCCATTTTTTAAGCCTGGTTTGTCTCTTCCCATTGCTGTCCCAGCTCTGCAGCTCATCCCTGGTGCTGCTGGTTGTCCCCTGTGTGCAGTTCAGAGGTGTTGAGGTCATCTGGGATCCTGTGATCCCTCGGATCTTCAGGCACCGTCTGTGTCACTCTGTGTGTCTGCTTTCCATCAGGAGCATAGTCCTGGCTAATGTGTGGGGTCTGTGAATCATCATCTCAGTCCCTGTTGCTCCTCAAAGCTCTTTTAACATCATAATTCCTCCGTTCAGCACTCAAACTCAGTTTTATTTGTAGACCTGTAGTGGTGAGTGTTTGACTTCAAGCCAGCCCTGGTTCCACAGAGCCTGCAGCAGGTGCTTCTGCTCGGGCCCTGGTTAGGGTGGACTGACCCTGCTTCCCAATAGTTAAAGGAAAGCTTGGATGCCTTTGGGAGCAGGAATCCCCCTCTGTGTGCAGCTGGCAGGGGGGTCTGCAGGGAAATGGAGATGTCTGATATCCAGAGGTTCTACCTCTCGTCTGCCAACTCCTGGGTGATGGAAATTCCATCTGTGCACACCCGGGGGTGTGTCTGTGCCTGTGCTTTACACACATGAGCATTTTAAACACACAGCACTTTAACAGTGTTTGTACAAACCACGTGGAAACAGCGCACAGGACAAAACCTGCCTGGGCTTTAGAGGCTGTTGGATGATCTCTTGGGCAGCTTTAGGAAGTGCAAGGAGTTCAGTTGTTTCAAATGAAGAGCATCTCTGCCTTGTCACTCAGTGTTGTAGCTGTTCTCAGTACCAGCTGGCAGGTACAGTGCACTTCTGTCATGTACCACCACCTGGTCTGCAGCGGGGTCTGAGTGATGGCAAACATGTTCTTGGCTTCCTCCTAAAGGATTCACGAGAGGTGACTTCACAGCTCACAGAACACAGAAGGTGTGGTTTCTGTGTGTATGAAAATACCCAAATAGCAACATTGCCTTCTGGGCTGAGCCCCCCTAACGTGCAAGAGCATAAACTAAAACACAGCGAGGTCCATCTCAACATGAGAGCTGCTTTCCATGGGGGTGGCACAGCACTGGAACAGCTGCCCAGGGAGGTCATGAAGACACTCCAAACCCACCTGGGCACATTCCTTCTCGGCAGGGGGCTTGGACTGGATGGTCTCCAGAGGGCCCTTCCAACCCCAGCTCTTCTGTGGTTCTGAGAACCAGGTAGTTTCGTGTTTTTTGTGGAGGAAAACCAGAATCCAGGCAGCTTTGGGAAAAATCTGTGAAAGACCAGCTACTGTGGTGATTGTTTCTATTATGAAGCTGTTTGTTCTTTGGGGCAGCTTTTCTTTGTAAAAATAAAATATGCCAGTGTCACTGAGCCTCCTGGGGCTGGGGTTTCCTGCTGAGCAGCAGCTCAGCAGTTGGGGCACCTGCTTTGTCACAGCCCTAAAGGTGGGCTCCTTCACCTTCATCTCCCAGAGTGAGACTTACCAGTGTATCATGTGGGCTTGTTTTTGTCTTGGCAAACAGGAGGGGTGTTGGAGCAGCCTCTGCTGGCTTTATGGTGGGTGCTGGGTGGTGATGCTGGAGCTTTCAAAGGAAGGCTCTGCCTCAGGTGTTCAGGCACCTCCCTGGGACTTCCCTGGCCTTGGAGTCACTGCTTTCATAAACCACAAGACGCGGAAGCAGGGAAGATTCTTTTGCCTAATTTAAGCCTAATTTGCCTTCTGTAAAGCTGATTTATCTTTATTGTGGACACAGGTGTAATGGCAACCCGTGAGGGTGTATGTGGGTCACCTCCAGCCCAAGGGGCAGGTGGCATCTGCTGTCACCTGCAGGAGCTGCTCTCTGCTTTGTCAGAGCTGTGCCTTGCCCAGTTGCCAGTGTGCTGTGCCCCGGCCAGTTTGCTCAGAATGAGCTGGTGTAACTGCACTTGGAGATTTCCTGGAAATACTCACCCTGCTGCCTCTGTTCCCTGAGCTGAGCTGTGAGTGCAGGCAGGCGTGGTGGATGGTGGAGAGGGGCAGGTTCCAGGAGTCCTGGTGTCCTGGGAGGCTGGAACCAAAATGCGAGAGCTTTAAGTGCTCCTGACAGTGCCCCCACTGGCATATGCCAGCCATATGCTACAGCCCTGGACTGCTGCTTTGATGCCAGGAAAAGTTCCTCAGGAGCAGCCCACGTCCTTGTGAGCAGCAGTTTTTGGGAGCTGAGCTCTCTGGAGAGGGCAGGGAAGAGGAAGCCGCTGCATCTCCCCAGAACAGTGTGTTCCTCCCTCCTGCCTGGCAGCTTTCCAGTTCAGTCCTCACCTCTTTGTGTCTACAGTTCCTCAGGTTGTGGCTTGCAGTGGAACCCCAACCTGGCAGTGCCGCCCCTTTCCCGTGTCTGTGTGATGGTCAGACCTTTGCAGAGTATTGACAGTGTGCTGAAGGTCTTCATGATCTTGGAGCTTGAGGAAGGCACGTGCTGGAGAGCTGGGAGTAGAATTGCCATCTGAAATGCTGGTCACTGCCAGGGAGAACTGGGCTCCTGCCCAGGAGGATGAGCCGGGCCCTGGGAAGGCTGGCACGGTCGGTGCTGATGCTGCATCATGTTATTCCTGTGTCAGACACCCAAAGATGCTCCGCCATCATCCACCCTCCCGCAGAGCTTGCTGGATTTGAAATGCATCCCAACGGTGTCTGTGCATCGCCTGAGGCAAAGTGTTCCCAGCTGCAGGCAGGAATGCTGCAGGGGAAGCTCGGGAATGCTGCAGGACAGCAGCAGCTTGGTGTAGGAAGCAGTTTGTCACTGAGGATTAAAAATGCAGTTGAGGACTAGTGCTGTAAAAGGGTTTAATCCAGGACCTCCATGCTCTGTTTTCTCCCAAAATATCCCTCCTAATGCATTTTATCCGGGCATGTCCTTCACCAGACTCTCCCTGCAGATGGAAGGAGGTGATAAAATGAGTATTTTGTGTGAGGTGCCCAAGCCAGTGAGGCTCAGCAGGCGGGCTGTGGATCTCAGAAATCCACTGATGTTGTGTATTTTATTAGAGGAACATTTGAGTCTCTTATTACACTCCACATTCAGGCAAGATAAATCTGTTTCAGGGCTGGAAATGAAATCCTTCTGTGCTGTCACATAGTCAAGGGCAGCTGAGCATTATTCAGGAGGAGTAATGAATTGGTGCTGATCTAAATAGCAGGGACTTGAGACAAATCCCATTGTGACACGAAAAGCTGGTGTGAGCTCTGGGGCAGACAGGTTGCAGGCTGCTCTGGAGGAGTTTTCTTTGATCCTTGGCCCAGAGGGGCTGGGGGAGGAAGGGAATAACCCTTGGGAAATGATCTGTATGTGCGTGTTGGGATCCTTGTGTTTCCTGCACTCACGCTGTGGTTTAAGGGTGTCTTAAAGAGAAAAGCCCATCCTGGATTGCTTTTGGCAGTGGGCTGACACTGTCAAATGGTTTCTGTTGCACTGCCCATAAATTTGTATCTGGGAGAGGTGGTTGTGTTTTAATTCTGGAAATGACACCCTGGGAGCAAGTTTAACTTTTCCCCAAATTAAATTTATTCAGTCCAGAGCTAATGATAGAAACATCTTGCTTTTGCCATCCTTTTCCCCAGTTCTGGAGGCATTTTGGTCCCAGTCTTCAACGCTCAGCCATTGTTTGATGCAATAATCTGCAGAAGCAAATGGGGCCAGGGAGGTGCAGGACAGGGCTGAGGTTCTTCTTCTGCTGAGCTCCCTGTGTATGACCCATCCTGCCTTGTGGTGGAGATGGGGCTGGGAGTGCTGGGATTTGGGTTTTTAGCTGCTGATTCATGAGTAATAGTGGAAGGGACAAAAATGAACACATCCTGTTGAAATAGGATTGGTCTTTAAAAAAAAAAAAGAAGGGGGGAAGACACCCCCACCAAATTTGTTGCAGTAATTTTTTTTCAGTGATAGGCTGGAACTGACTGTTTAACTTAATTTTTTTCTGTGTTTTATGGATCTAGGATGTTTCCTATAAAGTAGGAAATATTTGCATCATGATATTCTGTGATGTTTCTTTTGAGAAGTGCCATAAAGAGATTCTGTTTTGGACAGCAGCTGGCTGGGGTTAAACCTTCCTGTGGACCCTCAGCACTGCACTGTGTGAAGGTGGTGTACATCCAGAGGGGATGTGCTCAAATCCCAGTTTTCTGGGAAGCAGGAGGGTCACACTGTGCTCTAGGGTTGCCCAGGGAGCTGCTCTGGCTCCGGAGCAGAATATCAGAAATATCCCAGTGTCCTGTTACTGGGCCAGAAACACCTTCCAGGGATTGCTGGTACTTGCTGCCTCACGGCAGTGCCCAGAGAGGCTTTATGAGCGCCAGGGTTCACTCCAGGGAGACCGCATTTGCCTGGCAGGCCTTTTCCTGGGGGATTTTAAAGCATTTTCTGCAGGTAGGATAGAAAATCCAAGGTACTCCCAAAGTGCGGAGCTTTGGGGTGGAAGAACCTGTGACACACAAGTGTTGGGAGAAACCTGTATGGGCGAGAGGAGCTTGTGGATACCGACGGACTCTGAGCGTGCCAGGACCCACGAGACCTGTTGTGTGCTTTGTGGGTTGACAGAAGGCTTGAGGCTTGGCTGAGCACAAGAAAAACAGGATCTGGTTTGACTTTTTCCCCTCTGTCTCTCCCCCAGCCTATGCAAGCCGCGAGATGTCCCACAGATGAGCTGTCCTTGACCAACTGTGCTGTGGTGAACGAGAAGGACTTCCAGTCTGGGCAGTAAGTGTGCACTGCTGCTCTGGCAGCTTTGGACGCCAGGGGAGTTGCTGTCAAAGTTTGGGTGGAGGGAGAGTGACATTTCACACTTGGGAGGGTGAATACAGGAGGTTAATTAACAAAACTCCCGTGTCTTTAGAGACCAAAACTTTAAATGTGGCTCTTTAAATGGGAGGTGCTAAAATAATTCTGTTTTTCTGAAGCATTTCTTCCTTGGGAACTGCATCTGCTTAACTAGCAGGATCACTCTTTTAATGAAGGACTTCAGGCCTTTTTGTGACCTTGCTTGTTTGTTTTGGTTTTGCTGTTGTTCCTGTTACATAGTTGGGATATTTGAACTATTTCAAAAACACTTTTATAATTTAATTGTGTTACTTGGGGCATCTTCTCACTGTCACATCTTATGGGAGTGCAGAGCAGAGTCAGGAGAATTCCCTCTTGCTCTCAGGGTTTTCATGCACCAGGACAAAAGGGAAAGGCAGCCCAGAGTGTGGGCACAACAAGCTGGATTCTTTAATTACAGCTCTGGGGTGACTGATAGAACCCAGCCCTGGGTTTTACTTCTGTGAGAAAGGTAGAAAACAGATGAATTTTTCAGCTCAGCCCACACAGGAGGGTTTTGTGTTCAAAGCAGCCAATTAACATGTTTGGTTTCTGTGCTTTGGTGCAGCTTTAGGGAGGCTCTCCCAGAATTCAGGGTGTAGGTTGTAGACAGGAGTAATTAATGGCAGCAGGAAGGGAGTATCACATGCAGCACAAGGCAGGAGAGGGGTTGAAAATGGAAAAAATGTTAAAGGAGAGAGTGAATGATCCATTCAGATAAAATACCTGCCCCAGGTGAACTCTGCTTAGGGTGGAGGGCACAGTGGTGCTGGACTCTCGGCATGCAGGGCGTGTTTAGGACCTGCCTCTCTGTGCTGTCACTCAGCTCTGCTGCCCGGGGACCTGGCCTGGCCCTTGAGGGATGAACTGAAGTGGGATTTCATGAGCCCAACTTGAGTATAAAATGGCAGAACAGATCAAACCCACCGCCCTAGAAACCCCAAATGAGCTTAGAGCCAGCGGCAGGTGAAAGTGTGTATTTGAACAGGGAGCTGTCCTGGTCTGTTCAAATGGTGGTTTTCCGCTGGTAGATTTTTTTTTTCAAAGTAACTTGAGTTACAAAAATACCTGCACTGAGCACTGCAGCTCATGCATTATAGAAACCTTAATTTCCTCAGGCCTGGGTGTCCTGGAGGGACGCAGCTGCCAGACCTGCAGCAGTGGCTGTGCTCCTTTCGCTCCCAGAGCCCTGTGCCAATGGCAGTGGTGGAAGCTGCAGGGAGCAGTGCCCTGAGCTGCGCTGGGTGAGCAGCTGGCCCTGGTTCTGGCCAGGCTGATCCTCCTGAGAGCTGCTTGTTTGCAGCACTGAGTGCTCCCCCAGGCAGCAGCCTGTGCTTGCTGGGAGCAGATGCTGTAAATTGCTTTGCAGAGCCCAGGGAAGCTCCCGGTGTTCCCGCTGAAGGCTGGAGTCAGTGCTGCATTGCAGATCCCTGGAACCGGCCCCAGCCAGCCCTGCAGAGGCTGCACCTCCTGTCCCCCCCCACGGCGGCCTTGGGGACAGTCCCACACAGGGCTGGGCTCTGCCACTGCCATTTGCTGCTCAGGGTGTGGATCTGACCTTGGAGCAGGGAGGTGCTGAAGGCCAGGATGCTGCTGTCCATCCTCTCTGCTTCACTCTGCACCCCTGGGAGCTGGGCGGGAAGGAGTCACTGTGTGGTGCTGCAGGAGTTCACGGCAGGCCACGCTCTGGATTTTGGGGATTGGCACTGTCTTGAGTTCCCGTGACCTGCTTTTGCCTTGAGGACTCCTGGGGTAGTTTGGAGAGAGAAACAGGTGCTGAACACACCCAGGCAGGAGGAGACAACAGTCAGGGAATGTTGTCTCTGTGGCAGTTCTCTTCGTGTCAAGAGCCGACTGATTGTTCTTCCTTTTTATCCCTGCCTTTTCCATGGGAACACCATCCCTGCTATCTCATGCCAGTTTAGTTGCCCGAGGAGCCCTTGAGGAGCCTTGCTGAATAATGGCTGCAGGTTTCCAGGCATGCACCAGAGGAATACCTGCCTGTGGGGCTCAGATGCTTGCTGGCACCTCTGCCAGACACCTGAGTCATGCCCTCCCTCCCCCTGTGTGCATAAAAACTGCTGCACACACAGCTCAGTGTCTGTGGGAGCTTCTGCCGCTTTGCTCAGCCTGGCCAGCAAATGTACCAGCAGTTGCCTGGGCCTGGAGTCCTTGCTAAGAGCTGGCATCACACACTTCGGTTCTCACCGTTCCTGGCAAGGCTTTACACATGGAATAAACACAGCAGTTCCACCTGGGACCTGCTGGCCCTGCTGGTTCCTTGTTCCTTTTGTTCCTTTATGAGCAGAAGCTCTTGATGAGGTTGAGATTTCCCCTCTGTGTCTCTGAGATACTTCCTGGTGAACGTCACTGTAGGAAAATGCATTTGGTTTTTCTGCTGTCTCCTTATTTTGAACGTTTGTAATACTTAGGTTGCTTCCAGCCTGGTGGAAGCTGCCTGCTCCTGCTGTCTTTGAGAAGAAACGTGGTTGTTCCTGTGCCTGTTGCGGATTTTTCTCACAGAATCTGTCAGGATTTGACCTTTCCCAGTATTTTCTTTCAGAAAGCTGACTTTTTTTCCCCTGTTTTTCCTTTTCTTTTTTTTTTAACCTTCCTGGCATCTCTGCCTGCTCTCAGGCTCTGCTGTCTTTCTGTGTGGCTGGCAACGTTGTTGGTGAATTATATGGTCCAATACAGTAATTTTAATTTCTACCAGATCTTGGTTGATGTTCCCTTCCCCCTGCAGTATTTTTTACCAGGTATCCTTATTTTCTTGCTTTTCCCTTTTCAGAATTGAAGCTCAGCATGGTGGACTTTGTTTCTTCCTGCAGAGACTCTGAATCTGTGCATGTTGTGTGCGGTGCTCAGGATCCATACAGGCTTAAGGAGCTTTAATCTTGTGTCTTTTCCTATCTGATGAGCTGCTTCCAGCAGGGTGTTGGTTGTCATCAGGTGTGTTTTGTGGTGAAGTGTCCCAGTGGCAGAGCTGGAACCTGTGTGTTGCCTGTGGACGTGTTCCTCTCACACTCTGCAGCGTCACACCTGCTGTGCTGGTACTAATTTGGGTTACTCAGTGCTGGAACCCTCCTGGCCTCCTGGACAGTTCTCTGTTTTATCCCCTGCTCAGTTTAAAATGAGCAGTTCTTGGAGCAGCATTCCAGCTGGGAAGGATCACCTTCCTGTCCTTGCTGCCAGTGCTCTCCCTAGTCATGGAATCACAGAGTGGTTTGGAAGGGACCTTGAAGATCATCCAGTGCCACCCCCTGCCATGGGCAGGGACACCTTCCACCAGCCCAGGTTGCTCCAAGCCCCTTCCAACGTGGCCTTGGACACTTCCAGGGATCCAGAGGCAGCCACAGCTTCCCTGGGCACTCTGTGTCAGTGCAGCCTGTTCCTGTCTGGTGCACCAGAGGTGCTGTTACCCCCCTTTGCTGCAGGAATGTGGTGCAGGCTCCTGTTGAGCTCCTTGCCCACAGAGGTCCCAGGTCTTCTTCACCCCCAGTTGTCCCCCAACCCGTGCTGGTGCCTGGGATTGTCCCTCCCAGGTGGAGGACTTTACATTCCCTCCATTAAAGGTGATGGGACCTGTTGAGGTCCCTCTGACCAGCAGCACCATCAGGTGTGTCTGAGGAGCTTGGTCCCTGAGCTGCTCAGCAATGGAGGGGTTAAATAGTTTTGGCCGCATGTGGACACTTGGGGTGAGCACACCCCCAGCGACCTCCTGCAGCTGGAACTGCACACCCAGTTCCATCCCAGCTGTGAGGGTGGTTGTACTGGGCAGTGTGGGGAGGTTGCTCACGTCGGGATGAACAACATCCTCAGCTCTCCCTTCAACCTCAGAGCTCACCAGTTCATCACATTGGCCAGGCTGGATTTTCCACTGTAAATCCATGCTGACTATTGCTAACTCCAAGCTGGAAGTGACTCCCAGGGCTTTAATATGTTTGGCTCCCAGGATTAGTTACTCCATCGCTTCCCTAGGGACTGAAGTGGGGCTGCCCAGCCTGTAAGTCCTTGGATCCTCCTGCCTCAAGACAGGAGTGACATCTGCTGTCTCCCAGTCCCCAGACACCTTCCCTGGTTGCTGTGCAGTGCCAGTAAATGCCTTGCTCTCCCCAGGAACATTTGGAGGGAACTCCCCCACCTGTAACAGGCTCCTGGAGTTGTGCAGGGGCAGGAGGAGGAGGCAGGGAAGGGAGTGTGTGCACACAGCTGGGGTACCGCGAGGGGCAGTTCCAGTGCAGGCAGCTGGGAAGAGAAGGATGAGGTGGAACCTGATTCCATCATCACCCCTGTCACCAGTGCACCCAAATCCCAGCTTCCTCTGGGTTTGCTCTGTGCTGCCAAAGGCAGGCTGCCTGTCATGTGATAAGAGCTATCGGGCAGAGTCTGAGGAGAGCCATAAGCAGCTTTGGAGTATCTTTGGTGCTGACAGCTTAAATTGTGAGTGTGACAGACAGGCGCACGCCACTGCTGCTGCTGGGGCTGCTCCTGACTGCCGGCACTGCTGGTTTTGTAACAGTGTTCCTGGTCTTTGGATAGAACCACAGAGTTCCTGAGGTTGGGAAAAACCATCAAGAGCATCGAGCCCACCCTGTGCCCCATCCCCACCTTGTCCCCCAGCCCAGAGCACTGAGTGCCACGGCCAGGCCTGCCTTGGAC
>JAWMRA010000076.1:3273196-3287060 GCA_035584735.1 Pseudotriccus pelzelni | reverse complement strand
TCTGGCAGCCTTGGGGCCGTGCCCACTGCCCTGGGGAGCCTGGTCAGTGCCAACCACCCTCTGGGGGAAGAGCCTTGCCCTGAGATCCACCTGACCCTGCCCTGGCACAGCTCCAGCCCTTCCCTGGGTGGAATTCTGCAGTGCTCTCTGCGTTGGAGGAGCCTATCCTGGGATCCAGGAGGAACTTCTGCTCCTTGTAATTACACTTACGAAACAGTGAATGAATTGGGCTGACTGAAAACCTGGAGAGCCAGAAAATGGAACATTTTTACAGAATCGGTCCCTCCAAGTCCTGGCACTGGGTGTCCTGGCACTGGGTGACTGCAGCACTGACTAAGCACCGTGTGGATTCCCTTCAATCAGCCATTCCTAAACCCCTGAAGTGCATCCCAAGGCGATGTTTAGGGATGCATCTGAATGCATTTGCTGTGGTGGATTCTGCTAAGTGCTCTCCTGGCTGCCTCCTGTGATGCAGGAACGCTCCTCGCTTTGCTGGGCTTTGCTTGTGCAAAAGGCCCTGCTTTGAGCAGGTGACGTTTTCATTAGGCTGTTGTAGGAATAATGTGGAAAAGACGTTATTTGCCAGCTGACCTGTCTTGGTGGGAGGAAACACAAGGTACAGGTGGAAAGAAAGGAGAACTGCAGTGCAGATCCTTGAGGATGCATCTTCCCAAGACCAACTGCTCAATGGCAGAGAGACTCTGGGAGGGGATTTTGTTTCGTGGGAGTTGCTGTGCTGGATCTGTGGCTCAAATCCAGGGGAGTTTGCTGGGGGTCTCCCTCACACCTTGAGAGCCGGGTTTGTACCTGGTTGGACCAAAGACCACCTGGGCCGAACCCCCCTTGGCAGCCACTCCCAGCAGGTGCTGAAGGAAGAGCGTGATGTCCAGCGCAGGGAACTGGAGGCACGTTCCATATCAGCCCAAGCTTCCAGCCTGGACAGCTCTAAGCAATGATGGGGGAATTTTTGGTGAATCCACCATGATTGGTGCCAGGCTGAGTGCAGACAAAGGGGTGATGGAAAGCTTTGAAAGAAGCTCCAAGCCCTCAATGTCTTCAGTTTTCATCCACCTACAGAACCCATTTACACACCAGTACTACTGGGAAATGGTCTCCAAGCATTTCTACGGTGACACCTCTTGCAGCAGCATGTAAAGCTTCCACTGACAGCTGGTTTCTGACACACAAGCTCCTGGGAAAGATGAAGGTACTGTATCTGGAGACATAAATTTGTGTTTGGCTGGTAAGTGGTGCAGGATGGGGCTTTGGTCCTGCTGGGAAAGCTTCACACAGGAGTCCAGAGAAGCTGGAAGCGTCCCAGGGCAGGTTGGATGGGGCTTGGAGCACCCTGGGCTGGTGGAAGGTGTCCCTGCCCATGGCAGGGGGTGGCACTGGATGGGCTGTAAGGTCCCTTCCAGCCCAAACCATTGTGAGATTCTATGATTTATTGCTCCTCTGTGGACTCCAGGGATGAAATATTTCCCTGGGCATCTTGGCCAGCTGTTGTCCCTGTAGCTGGCCCTGCTCAGCTCTGCAGCAGAGGTGCTTGTGCCCCTGCAAACTCTCTGACAGCCCCTGCTTTGCCTCGTTCTTGGGACAGGTTGAGGTTGGCCTCTCATAGCAGTTTAAAACTTGCAGGATCTGACTCTTAAGCCAGTTGCAAATGCAATCTCAGAGGAAAAGAATTGTGCAGAGACAGCCCTGGTTTTCTGTGGGATGGACCCACTTGCTCCACTCATCCTGTCTCATTAGCACTGTCCCTGAGGTATCTTTGTCAAACTGAAATGTGAAAGATCGAAAAGTTTTGAGCTAAATTGTTCTCCTTGCCTGGCACCAGCAATTAAAGTGAGAGGGAAATGTCAAGTGATGATGTAGAACATTGAGCTGGGGAGGAAAGGGGGAGGGGAGAGCTTTTCTTGGAAGGAGAATTTCTCTTTGAGTTTCTTTCAGTTTTCGTGTTTTGATAGTTTTGATGTGTCACTCTTAAGCTGAGGCAGGGAGAGCATGTGGTCAGCACCCTAGAGCTTTACAGGGTAAAAACTGTGGGAGTTGATGGGTGGTAAACTCAGTCTCCAGGCAAACCTCTGTAGTGTTGTCAAATCCTTCCTAGCTCTTTTTAATGCGCTTTCTCCTTCCTACAGCTCGTGTTCAGCTTCAATGACAAGCTCTTTGGGCTGTTGGTGAAGGACATGGAAGCCATGGACCCCAGCATTCTCAAAGGGGAGTCTGGAACAGGCAAAAAGCAGAAGGTGGGCTCCCAGCAGTTCGTGTCCATCCTCAGGCACTGCAGACATTGTTCCTGCTCTTTAAGTGTTAATTCATAGAAAAGCATTTCTCCTGAGCTTTTTTGTCTTCCAGTTATGTCCAGTTTTGATTTTTTTTTCCTTCTATAGAAAGGACATAATTTTAGTTTGTTCTTTGCTTGCTGAATCTTGCTGAAATAACAGAGTTGGGTTTGAACTAAACCAATAACTTCAGAAAGTCAGTTTGTTACACCTGATGAGCTTCTGCATTTGATGATGTTTGTTTTAGAGGAGGTGTTGGTATTTCACATTCTTCCCAAACTTTTGGAGTGGAGCTTTTGCTGCTGTTTCCTGTTTTTTGGGGGGTACCTGAAGAGCACTCTGAAGCTGAGTCTAACAGTAATTAATGTAATTATTTGTTTCCCTCCCTTTCCCAGATTGAGGTTGGTTTGGTTCTTGGGAACAGCCAAGTTGCCTTTGAGAAAGCTGAGAACTCCTCTCTCAATCTGATTGGTGAGTGCCACTGTACCCAAAGAGAGAAATAATGCTTGAAATGTGCTGCTTGGAGACTTGGTTGCCTCCAAGTAGTTTATTTTCCTTACTGTCGGGTCTAGATGAGAACAGTGAGTGGATGAGTAGGTCCAGCAAAAGGCAGCAGCTGGTTGAAATACTTTTTTACTCTTGAAACATTAGAGAATGATGTTGTCAGGGGCAGTAACAAGCCAACAGCTCTTTCATTAAGTTTAATTAACAGAGCTGGGAGTAGGAAATTGAGAACTTTTTTGAACGTGTAGCCAGGATCTCAAAGTGAGCATGAACTTCTGCAAACCTGATGTCAGAGTTCTCCCTTTCCAGGGCACTGGACAGATGTGCAGAACACATCAGTTTTTCTTGCCTTCTCCCAGTCCTGCTCCTCGGGAGCCGATGGGAGCTGCAGAACAGCACAGGTCACAATGTAAGACTTTGCTGTCACAGACTGTGGGGCATAATGGGTGTTTCCTCTGCTCATTCCTTGAGAAAGAAGCCTGTGTAGGGTTGGATCTGGGGTGTTCCCACAGATCCTCCAGCTGGAATGGTGGGACCTGGACCACAGAGAGGGCACTGATATGGCTGCAGCCGTTGCCTTCTGTGTGTGACTCAAGTCCTGCACTCGAACCGACACTCCTGTTTTTATTTTGTCTCATTTTTGTTTCCTGTTTTGTTCCCTCCTCCTGGAGTCCTGTGAGCTGAGGAAACCCCTTGTGCTGCTGCTCCTGCACAGCTCAGGAGGGGCAGGGGAAGGCTGGGAGGGGGCTCAGGGGACCTGGGCAGCCCAGGTGAGCCCTCACCTGAGCTTTAGCACTGGGCTCTGCTGGACTGGGAGTGCTCGGTGCTGGGAGAATCTGTTGCACAATAAACCATCTGAGAGGAGCAACCACTTAGGGAAAGAGAACTCGGCTCCAAAAGTGGGCAAGTGGGAGGCTGTAGAGTGACCACACCTCGCACCTCCTGCAGATTTTGTAGCTGGACACACAGAGCCCCTACTGGGACCCCGGCAGAGGTCTGTGGGCTGAGCTGTGGGTGGTTGTAATTAAGCACTTTAACGAGGATACAGGTGTTAATAGCACCAAATGAAGTGGGCAGGGCAGTGAGTGCCCAGCTGTGAGCACGTGGCTGCACCGGTTCAGTTTTCACTGGCAGGATACTGGGCAGTGTTCAATGACCCGGTTCAGTGAGGCAGAGCAGGGATATTGCAGGTGTTAGTATTCAAAGCCACCTAATGAACTGTGAGCTCCCTCCTGGCTCATGGGGGTGTGTGAGGAGTGGTCCCAGGGGAGGGCTGATGGGTTGGGAACAGGGATCTTTCCACTGGGATTCTATTTCATTGTCGGCAGACAAGACAAAAGAGCTGCTTCTGCCTCGATTTACTTCTGTCAAGATGGTACTTCATTTAATCTCCTCATTGATCTGAGGCAGAGCTGCTTAATGTGCTTAGTTGGTCTCTGGAGAATTGTAAAGTTCTGAATAATTCTGAGGAGGAGATGAAAGTGAAGTGAGTGTCACTGAGCTCTGCCTCCAGTAAAGGACCTGCATTGTTTTAATAGAGAAAAATTGTAATCGTTGTTTTTAAAAAAACAATTCCACTTCTTCTGCTTAGCATAAAATTGTGTTATAAAACCAGTGGATGAAGTTTTAATCCAATCTGCAAGAATTTTACCGTGCTGAGGTGCAGCCAGAAGAGGGGGGTGTAGGCCAAGCTCTGCAGGAGCATCCCCGGCTGAGGGCTCTGACCTACAGGCTGGAGTGCAGCACTGGGGTAATAAACACAGGGGGGTTGGTGCATCAGCTCCCTGGATGGGCTCTAAGGTCCCTTGCCACTCAAACCATCCTGTGACTCGGTGATCCTCTGGTGTTTTAGGGAGGGGAAGGTCCCTACTGGGGGACCTGTTAAGGGCCAGCCCTTCAAGCACTGTGTCAGTCTGAGAACTCACCCTATTGCTGCAGGAGTTAAGGGTTATCATCAGGCTCTGCTCTCTCTCTGGGGTTTCAGCTCCTGGTGTGTTTCCGTGGCAGCTGAGGGTGCTGAAAGCCATATGGAAGGTCGGTCTGACGCACCAAAGAGTCAGTGCTTTTTTATAAACTCCCTTGAATAGATTTCAGGTGAGACCACAGGGGTTTGACAGCATCCTTATGGGAGCATCTGTGCTTGTCTGCTTCCTGAAAGCCCTGAGTCCTTTAACCTCTTCTGCAGAGGGAGTGAGGAGCTCGGGGGGGCTGGAATGTGAGTGCCTGGCAGCAGAAGGGAGAGGAGGTGGTTACAGAAACTGCAGAGCTGTTCTTGGAGTCACTCTGGAAGAGGCTGTGGAACAGACATGACTGTGGTGATTCGCCAGGACCAACCCTGGCTCTTCTGAGCTGTAAAGGAGCTGTGACCTTGTGATTGTTTGGTGTGACCTTGCTGGAAATTGCTCTGCTGTCTGGGGACACTTTCATGTGCTGTGCCTTCCCAAAGGATCCTGGAGAAGGTCTGCAGAGCTGCACATCTGTACAGATCTTAAATCTGTACAGGAGAGACCAACAGAAACTGTAATAAGCCATTAAATTAGAGGATACCTTTATAAAGGTGTTACACTGGGAAGGGTCGGCCTGGCTTGGGCCAGGGTAGTCCTGCCTCCTGATCCCACTGGAGTTCATTACAGTTCCTCAGGAAACCTTGGCACGAGGGCTGCTGGTTTGTCACAGCTCCTCCAGCAAGGCCCTTTATCAAAAGTTCCTAAACCAGGATCAAACCAGAGATCTGTGAGAGAGAAGGTCCTGTCACAGCTCAGTGGGTGGTGAAAGGAAGGACTAAATAGCCGGTGTTGGTGGAGTTCGGTGGCAGTCTCTGCTGGGCCTTTGCTTCCCATTGGAATTCCTGAATAAACTTGGGAAAAACCTGAGGATGAGGTGCCTGAGCTGAGTCTGATTGAGCCTGGTGACTGAGGCAAAAAATGACAGAGGAAATTCAGTATAAATAAACATCAACTAACATAGGAGAGGAAAAGTTGCATAAAACTGGTGGCCCTGGTGGGACAAGATCCAGGGAGGGCAGTTTGAAGGGAATGCTGGACCTGTGCTCATGCAGCCTGAGCACTGCTAAGAATGACTGTGTTTGCTAAGAATTATTGTATATTACTGATAAGGAATATGAACAAAGTGGAGCATGATTTTCTACCTGTATTTAAGATACAACCTGCAGATCCATCTGCCAGGCGATGTGGTGGGAATAGAGAAAGGAAGGCTGGAAAAGGCATTGAGGAGGATACAGGACAAACATATGGTCATTCCAGGTGGCCTGGAAAAGAGGGGATACTGGGAGTGGCAGCAGCCATGAGAACTGGGGGCTGAGGGCGCTCAGGGGGCTGAGAAATCCACTGGGGATTCTTCAATCCACAGGAGCAACACCTGGCTGGAGAAATCCCTGTGAGTGGTTGGAAGGCTGGGAAAGTGGTTTACCGAGTAAACCAGGTCTCTGGTGTCCTGCCCTGGTGTCCTTGGCCCAGGGTGTCCTCCTGAGACCACACATGGAGCTCAGGGGATGTAGGTCTGACCTGCAGAGCTGTGCTGGTTCTGTGCCTGTGCCTACAGGAATCCTGGGCTCAGTGCTTGAAATGATTCCTTTGGTTTTTCAGGTAAATCCAAGACCAAGGAGAACCGTCAGTCCATCATCAACCCTGACTGGAATTTTGAGAAGATGGGCATTGGGGGCCTGGACAAAGAATTCTCTGATATTTTCCGACGAGCTTTTGCTTCTCGAGTTTTCCCACCGGAAATTGTGGAGCAAATGGGTGAGTAACCCAGGGAAGTGTGGTTGGGGCACAGGGTCTGCAAGGACTGGACATCAGCTGGCAGCCTTGTGGTGCTGTAACACAGCAGTTTCATGGGGATCTGACACACCAACAGAGCCTCTTCTGCCCCTTTTGCATTTTGGACTCTTGTTACTTGGTTAGGGAAGGGCAACAAAACCATCAGAGATGTTCAACCCTGCACCTGGAATGTCTCCCTGGAGGAATGAGAGATGTGGTTTAACTGGACACTTTTCTGCTGGAACTGAAACTGGAGCAGCTTGGTCTGGTGGAAGGTGTCCCTGCCCATGGCAGGGGCCTGGAATGAGATGGCCTTTAAGGTCCCTTCCAACCATTCCGTGACTCAGTGAAACACTCTCTGTTCTTTGCATGCTTCATTTATCCATTGGGACTGACTGCTCCTCTTCCAGGCTGCCATGGGCTGTCCAGAGAGGTCAGAGGAATGTTCTACTGCTCCATAATCCCTGTTCCATATTCCATCCCAGTTGTCCTGGCAGCTGCACTGGGAGCCCCATCCTCCTGCCAGCCTTACCCCAGCAGACAGAGCCCCGGGTGTGGGCCCTGCTTGGTCGGGGTTGCAGTGCTGGGGAGGACACACAGGCCATGGCACGTCCTGGAGCTGGGGGAGCGAAAGCACCGGTTCTAAATTTAACTCCTTGTTTTTGGGCCAGGGGAAGGAAAGGCAGCCCCATTACTCGGTAAACATGTGCTGGCAGGCAGATGAATGGTGCTGGGTTTAGTTTTTAGTCAGCAGTGTGCAGCTGCAGGTGTCTGGTTCTGTCACAGAACGTGGCTGGGGATGTTCTGGCTGCTCCATGTTCTCGGAATATAATCTCTGTGGGTTTGTACTTAGGCTTGGAATCTGTGGCTGTATAATTTCTGTGTATGTTTATGTTTCTGAGCCACCTTCCCTCCCCCCAAGCGAAGCAATCAGGATTTTGATTACAGACCAG
Organism: Pseudotriccus pelzelni; assembly: GCA_035584735.1. Taxonomy (NCBI): domain Eukaryota; kingdom Metazoa; phylum Chordata; class Aves; order Passeriformes; family Tyrannidae; genus Pseudotriccus; species Pseudotriccus pelzelni. The sequence goes on along the minus strand of JAWMRA010000076.1, from coordinate 3,279,539 downwards.
ATTTGCAGCAGGAGATCCGTCCTGTCGGTGTGGGGGCGTGTGGAGCACGGCCGCTTCCAGGCCCTGTGGAACTGATGCAAAGTAAACTTCCCTGGGAGGTGCCTTCAGCCTCCTCTGGGTGATTTGAAAACCTATGGAAGAACACTGGAGAAACTCAGGGGCTGAATCCAATTAGTGTCTGATTCTCTCTCTCTCCTGCCTTTTACTTGCCGTTGATCTGCGAGCCGGGGCCTTCGGGGGGATGCTCTTGGGCCTCCTGGGCTTTGCGCCTGTGAACAAGACATCACTGCTCTGCCTCTGCTGGAGAACATGAAATGCTCGAATTTGTTAAATATTTAACTGCTCTGCAGAGAGAGGAGGTGGGAGGAATGGTGGTGGCTGTGCAAAGAAGAGCTTTTACCCAGAGGCACTGGTGGCCACTTCAGCACTGCTGCTGCCAGCAGCCTCCTGTGCTTGACATGTTTGACCTGTGGAGTCTTCCCACGGAGCCAGGCTAGGAGAGCTGGGACTGTTCAGCCTGGAGAAGAGAAGGCTCCAGGGAGACCTTAGAGCTCCTTCCAGTGCCTAAAGAGGGCTTAGAAAACAGAGGGAGGACGGCTTTTTACCTGGGCAGACAGTGATAGGACAAGAGGGAATGATTTAAAACTAAAGGAGGAGAGATTTAGGTTAGGCATTGGCAACAAATCCTTCCCTGTGAGAGTGGGGAGGCCCTGGCACAGGTTGCCCAGAGAAGCTGTGGCTGCCCCGGATCCCTGGAAGTGTCCAAGGCCAGCTTGGATGGGGCTTGGAGCAACTTGGGCTGGTGGAAGATGTCCCTGCCCATGGCAGGGGGTGGCACTGGATGAGCTTTGAAGTCCCTTCCAACCCAAACCATCCTGTGATTCTCTGACTTTGTGGCTGCAGTACAAAGTCCTAAGATGTGACCACATGTGAAGGTGAAAGATTTAGGCTTTGGGGGTTCTCAGCAGTGCCACTGCACTGTCAGGAGTGTGTTTGTAGACTAAAGACAATCAGAGCTTGTTTCCCTGCTGCTGCAGCTTCCCCTGGCTGTGTGTGGGCAGGCTGCCAGCCTGGTGTGTCACATGCCCTGCACTCCCTGGGCATATCCATGAGCTGGATTCACCTGCCAGCTGGGCCCTGGAACCTGTGGAGGACCTACAGCTCCAGCAGGGACCTCTGGGGAAGGTGGGAATCCCTGCTGGCTGCAGGGTGAGGCACTGGAGCTGCCCAGAGGGTTCCTCTTCTAATTGGTGTTGCTCAATACAGGAAGACGAAGATTCTCTGAAGGCCCAGTAGTATTTGGATTCCCCTGGGCGATGAATTCAAGGTGTGCCACGTTCCCTCTCCAAACACAAACACCCTCACTTCGTGTTTACACAGAGGCTGCACACAGAGACGTTTGTCAGGTGAGGAGTTGGACTGGGAGCAGAGCTCCTGAGCTCTGAGTAACCCCAGGGCTAAAGAGCTTATCTGCAATTGGAAAAAAGCAGGACTTTCTGACATTCATTTTCTTTGCCTTAGTTACAACTTGCTCTTAACTATATTTCAGATCTGAAATGTCGGCGTGACAGCTGTTCACCTTTGTGAATAATTTATTGGGAAGGAAGAGGAGGGATTTGCTTGCTCCCTGGTGCTCCAGTGCTCACCCGTCCTGTTCTTTGCCCAGTGCTCCCAGACTGCACCTTCCATGCCAAACACCATAAATATTTCTGTCCAAAACTACACAGAGGCTCTATAGACCCTTCCAGCATTACTTGCAGTTTGTGTGTGGTTGATCTAACTTCCAAGGAATGTTCTGGGTTGGGAGCACATAAATCAGTGTTAGTTAACCATGTCATCCAAGAGGGGAAATGCTGGTCTGATGGCACAAGCTTTGGTTTATCCCAGAAAAGAAATGTTAGCTTAGCTCCAGCTGGTCACTCACCCTGTCCCTGCTCACCTGCAAGGGGCAGTTTGCTTTTCCCATACGTGGATCTCCCACTCCTCTGCGGTGACTTTGGGCTTGCAGGGCTCTGGAGGGAGCTAATACAGTTGGAATCAGAAGATACTCTTAATAAAAGCAGTTTATAGGGTTGTATTCAGCGGGATCACCTGGTTGGTGTGATGTGACAGAATCCCAGGATGGTTTGGGTTGGGAGAGATCTCAAAGCCCATCCAGTCCCACCCCTGCCACGGGCAGGGACACCTTCCACCAGCCCAGGTTGCTCCAAGCCCCGTCCAAGCTGGCCTTGGACACTTCCAGGGATCCAGGGGCAGGCACAGCTTCTCTGGGCAACCTGGGCCAGGGCCTCCCCACCCTCACAGGGAGCAGTGACTGATGCTTGACTCCTGATAATCTTGTGCCTGCCAGATGAAATTAAATCTTTCTCTGGATGAGACCTGAGGAAGGTCTCTGGAAGCAAAAGGGACCCTCTTTTTGGTGCCACGAGGCCTCACAGGTACCAGTGGCACTGCTGAGAAAGGAACCTCAGCCCTGGCAGTCACATTCTCTCTGAGGGACAGCCCTACAGTGCCCTGTTTCCAGGGGATCCTCCTTCTTTTCAAGCCCTTCTGGGATGCCTGTGCCATCCAGCTCATTGCAAAGCTGTGCGTGAAGGGAGTCTGGCTTTGATTGCTCTTGGCTGCAGTTCAGAGCATCCCCTTGCTCCAGCTAAAGCTCCTCCTTTTCCATGATAAGTGTTATGTTTTTCCAGAGTGTCCCTGCAGATCAGGCCTTTCTTCCCATCCATGGAAAGTGCTGTTTTTTCTGCTGAGACTTTAAATACAGCTTATTCAGTGGTTTGCGCCATTCAAGTGATTGTTTAATGCTTGCTAGAACAGTGTTCTCTCTTTTTTTTTTAGTTTTTTTTTCCCCCTGACTCCAGCAGACATTTGGAACAAAGTTCTTGATATTTGGGGCCTGGAGCTGTAACTTCCAACCAAACTGTAAAGCCCCTTCCCAGACCTGAAAAGAAAACACTCACCCTGACCTTCTTTTCTTTATTTAAGGACACTGTGGTGTCCCCAAGCACTGAGACACAGTCTTGACCTACAGCAGGGAAGGGATTTTCTGATTTCCATGGCACAGTGGTTTTGCAGAGGCTGATGAAAAAGCAGGTTTTGTGTGTTCATGTTGTTGTTATCGTTTAATAACAGGCACGGAAACATTTGGTGTCACAAACTCACGTTCTGTCTAAGAGACTGAATGGAGCCCCAGTTCCCATCCTCTCCTGTCACCACAAACAGGCTAAATCAGACTCTTTCAAGGGGGTTTCTGTTTCCTGGGAACCGTCTTAACCTGCCCTCTCGGGGTCAGTGGGTTCCAGATCTCTGCAGTTCTGAAGGACATCTCACCTCATACAGGTATCAACAAAGCGCACAAGGGGGACATTCAGATGAGCAGATACTCTTGGATTCTGCCTTGAAGTGGAGGCTTGTCCTTTAAGCTGCCTTAAAAATTAATACATTAATGTTCTCAAAATACTCAGATACTGGAAGAGAAGGATAATTATGGAAAGGATCTCATCCAGCTATTCTGAAAATAGGGTGATTTGAATGAAAAATCTGTATCAGTTGGCAGGTTTTGGCTGTGCCTCAGTGTCTGGGCCTGGTTCTAATCCCCACTCTGATGATTTTTTTTTTGTTTTGCAACATGCAGTTCATTATTCCTCCCCGATTTAGAAACTTGTGCATCAAGTTACACAGATTTTAGACGAGTTTAATCCTACCTGTCAGTGTGTTTGTAGCTCTTGGCTGCGCGATGGACAGATTTAATTGGAGTGTTCTGTTCTGTTCCATCTCCCAGGCACCACATGCCACTAAATTCAGGATGGAGCATTTCTTACTGTGCTTTAAAGTTTGTGGGTTTTTATCCACTTTTCATCTACCTCTGACTTCATTCAGCCTATGTTCTTCCTGCATGTCTGGGAGGATGTGTAAAACCTATTTATATCTTCAGGAAAGTCTAAACCTCCCCCTGTTGCTTTCTTTGTTTCCTCAAACCCTCTGTGTGGGACCCCCACCTTTTCCTGGAGGGAAATTGTCTTAGGCTGATCTGATGAATTCTTTTTGGCTGTTTCTTGTATCTTGGTTTTTTTTTTCTACCTCTATAGAAAGGTACCGTGCCAGAATTTTCCAGGAATCAGGTGAGTGCCAGGTCTGTACCGCAGCTGAGATTGGAAGGGATCTCTCGACTCAGCCCAACCCTTTTGCCTTTATAACATCATGGATGACACTCACCTTCTTCCTCCCTCTTTCTCACCCACCCTGCCCAGGTTCTCAGTGACTCTGAGATGATTTGCCCTGCTCTGAGTGCGCCTGGGTGAAGTTGATGTCCAGGTGATCTGCCAGTATCCAGCAGTCTCCTGCTCTTTCCCTGCTCCTCTTTCCCATTCCTGCCCCTTTGTCACTGAACACATCAAGTCTTCCTTGGTGTTAGAAAGTATTTAACAGCCTGAACTCAGCAGCTGCTGTTGTTCACTCTTCCTCCTTGCTGAGAATGGGCAATGCTTTCCTGGCCCTTCCGTTCCTGGTGGGATTTGAACTAAGTGCTTTACTCACCCCAAGCGAATGGATCCCTGTGGCCAGTGAGGCTCAGTCCGGCTCTGGACTCTTCCTGCACACATTTAACAGGACCTCTGAGCTCTTCTTTGGAGAGCACAGCAAAGAAGTCCCTGGCATCTCTCAGTTCCCTCCCCTTCTTAAAACCAGAGGTTGACTTGGACCACCCAAAGCATCCCCCATGTTGCAGAAAGCGGGAAGTGAAGATGCAAACAGCGTGAGCAGAGCTGTGCAGGAGGAGCTGGGGGAGCAGCTGGAGGAGCAGCAGGTCAGAACTCCCCGGGGACACGAGTCACAGCCACATTCTGGGCAGTTCTCTGCTCTGGGGGACGTTCCTGAGTGACCTGGGACAGGAGGGGTTGCAGTGAGACTGAGCTGGGGGCTGATGGGTGGAACCCTGGAACCCTCACAGGATGCAGTGAGGAAGCTGTTTCCAAAATCCAGGGAGAACTCACTGACTTTGTCTTCTCTTTACAGAGGCAGAGGATTTGATAGACCAAAACCCTGCCCTGTGGTTCAGCTGGTGCCCCTTTCCCTGCCCCAGCTTGGAATTCCAGCTCCCTCAGTCCTGCTCCGTGGGGGTAGCACCTCAGTCCTCTGGGGAGACAGACAGGAGGCTGGATTGACTCTGGGATGAAGGGAGGGGGAAATCCCACCCAGCTCTGTTAGTGGGGAAATTTTGCCTGTGTAGCAGGTGAGGTCTGGGAACCCGCCTGAAGATTGATGTGCAGAGATAAACATCTCCCTGCTGTGCTGGGGATCCTTCCATGGTGCTTCCCAGTGATCCAATCGCACCAGAATGCTTTGATTTTAATGAAAAGGGGAATTACACTCCAAAGTAGAAAATCCCTGCTATAGTAAACCAGTTCTTCTGATCTCTACAAAAAAAGTGAAGAGGGAGAATTGAACAAATAAATGTTATCTTGTCTTTGGGCAGGTGACATTCTGGGTTGACAAAGAGTTTGACTTCCCTTGCTGACACCAGTTACTCTCCCATTCTCACCAGTTTTTATGATTTTTCCCCAATATTTTGCTTCCCACATGGGTGTATTTGAGTTCCTCTTAACATCCCTATTCAGCCTGTAACTGTATGTCATTAAATGGCATAATTAAAGCTCAGGTTACAGGAGTGACCTTTGATTTGGAGCCCTAATGGTGAGCTGAATGAGATGGAGATGTCTGCACTGCTAATAATTTATGTTTAGAAAGATCCTCATAATAGTATTGACATTTGGGCTGCATTAGTGAAATCAGCAGAGGGGAGATAAACTTAATCAAAATTCCTGTGTGGTGCAGAGGATCCCACTGTGATTTGAGAGGTAACATTTGGGGTTTGTCATCACCTGTCTATTTTAATAAAGTCCTGCTTGTGCTTAAAACTTTGATTTTAGCCAGGTGAACGTGGCTGTCCAGGGGAATCTCTGCTGGAGTCTCTTGTGGCAGTTCTGTTTGAAGAGGAACTAATTGCTTTGGGTTCAGGAATGTTCTGCCACCTGACTCAGACCCTGCTCTCAATGTTGCCCATTCAGTGGCAACCCAGTCTTGCAGCAGGTGGCCAGGGCTGTCCTCAGGGTTCAGGTGTGGCTGCTGTTAAAGGCTCAGCAGGGGTTGTCCAGCACTGGCTGAGCTTGTCTGGGTAAAGCTTGGGAATTCCGGGTGTCTCACGGAGCCTGCTGGGCCCAGAGCTGGGAGTTCTGCTGGGAAAGTCCCAGGCCCTGAGGGATCATCTGGAGCTGTGCCAGGGCAGGCTCAGGTTGGATCTCAGGGAAAGGTTCTTCCCCCAGAGGGTGGTTGGCACTGACCA
>JAWMRA010000076.1:3256649-3268340 GCA_035584735.1 Pseudotriccus pelzelni | reverse complement strand
TGTCAGGGAGTTGCAGAGCCAGAAGGTCCCCCCTGAGCCTCCTTTTCTCCAGGCTGAGCCCCCCCAGCTCCCTCAGTGGCTCCTCACAGGACTCACAAGAAAACTAAAGGAAAACAGTAGGCCCAGACTATTCCTGTGTACATTTGGAACATGCCCTGGGACAGACTCTGCAGAGCCAGGTCCCTCCTGCCCGAGCTGCTGCCAGGGCCGGCTGTGGGCACGAGCCCTGACTTGTCACAGCCCTTTTCTGGCCTGGTGCTGGAGCACAGGGGCTGTGGGAGCATCACCTGGTGGGATTTCCCTGCAGAGCAGCACTCAGGAGTGCTCTTTGGTTCTGGGGTGATCATGTTCCCACCACCAACACCTGCCGTGACAGGGTTTGACAGGAGAGCTGTGAATTTACCTGTGTCTCATTTGCCCCTCTGTGAGATTTGTCTGCACTGACAGTAGATATTGTGGATGTTTTTGATGCCTCCACGCTGACTCATGAATTCTGAGCCAGAGCTCTGGATTTCTGCAGTAGATTTTTTATGTGCAGTGAAGGCCAGAAGAGTCAGCTTTATTGCTGCTTGTTCAGTGCACAGCACTGCTGCTCTTCAGGGTTTGGAGGGATCAGGCAGTGTCCTCCTGGAACTTCACTGCAGTGAGGGAACAGCCAGAGGGAGAGAGCAGTGTGTGGGTCAGGGGAAATCAGATGGAAACCTGTTCTTTATGGCTGTAATATCCAGGAGTAAAGGAAGCCACAGCAAAGTATCAGTGAGGTCATAAAGTGTGTGTCCTTCAGAGGCAGAACATGGCTGTGGGGTCTGTGCAGCCCCAAGGACTCTGGCAACGAACTGAGCTCAGCTCCTCTTAATCTGAGCTCAGTGCCATCAGTTTGCTGCTTTTTTGGTTTTTAATGTGCACCTGCAGGACTCTTGTTGGATAGTTTGCATCCTTGAAGTCAAACTGCGTATAAAATAAGTGCGTTTTCCTAGGTTCATTAGGGTTGGAAAAGACTTTTAAGGTTGAGTCCAACCATCAGCCCAGCAGTTTTTACCTCTAAACCATGTTCCCAAGTGCCACATCCACGTACCTTTTGATCACTTCCAGGGATGGGGATCATACCACTGCCCTGGACAGCCTGTGCCAGTGCCTAGCTACCCTTTCTGTGAATGAATTTTTCCTAATATCCAACCTGAACAACATCCTTGGCACAACACTAAGGCCAGTGTGAGTGTCATCTTCAGCATGGAGCAGTTCCCACTATTTATTGTGTTACTTGTTCCTTCACACAATTTGTAGTTGTATCCCTCTGCCATGAAGCCGGGACTTTGTACTTCTCTGAGCCTGGTGCCCCGTGTTTAAAACTTGGTGCTGGTCCATGATCTCTGCTCTCCCATTCCTGACTTTTCCAATAGCAGCTTCCCGGACAAGGGTGTCTTGCTGACTGGGGTGTGTCCAGCCTTAGCTGGCAGCAAAGGTATCCTCTGCTTCCCTGGAGGAGAGAATGTAACTGCTGGTGCTCACACACAGTGTTTCAGGCCCTGTTATTGGAATGAATTAGGATTTGGGGCTGATGGTTCTTGCAAGTGCCTTTCAGTTTTCTCAGCATTTGCCCTCTGAACTTGCAGGCAGAAGGAGCTGTGTGATATGTGAGTCCTTAAAGCGCAGGACAGGGGTAAAGATGAGGGTGTTACACAATATTCCTGGTGTTCTCTTTCAAGAATCGGGTCGGTGTGTCTGAGCTGTGTCTGTTTTGCTTGGTGCTCAGGGCATGAGGGGATGTAAAAAAGGGTATGTGCAGCCCCTCCCTGCTTGGGGATGAGCAGCATCCCTGGGACCTGCCCTGGGAGAGAAGTGTGTCATTCCCATGTTTCCCAGGTGATCCCTGGTGCTGTAACTCAGGTCTCAGTCCCTGTGTGTGACTGAGGCAGGGAGAGCACTTGGGATTGTTTCGGAGGGATTGTTTTTTGGGATTGTTTCTTAGGGAGGATTTTCAGGGGCTGCTTTTCCTGGCCCTTGGCACATCACTGGAGTGACTCTGATCAGCCTGTGTTTGAATTTTGCTGAGGAAGACACTAAGCAGAGCTCAGTGTGAGGGTGATTCCCTCAGCGCTCCGTGGCTGTCCCGTCCTCCTCCTCCTCCTCCCTAACCCTGCTCTGTCTGCATTCCAGGCTGCAAGCACGTGAAGGGCATCCTCCTGTACGGGCCCCCAGGCTGTGGGAAGACCCTGATGGCCAGGCAGATTGGGAAGATGCTGAATGCCAGGGAGCCAAAGGTGGTCAACGGGCCCGAGATCCTCAACAAATACGTGGGCGAGTCCGAGGCCAACATCCGCAAGCTGTTTGCTGACGCCGAGGAGGAGCAGAGGAGGGTAATGCACACACCCAGACTGGGGGGTAACTTGGAATCCCCAAGTTCCTGCCTGCATCACACACTGAGTCACTGCCTGGCTCGGGACTAGAGCAGTTCCCTGCCAGTCGTGGAATGTCGGTGTTGTACAGCACAGCGGTGAAAACAGGCTCAGCACCTGGAAGGGCAGCTGAGTTCTGGCCAGCATGCACAGCCTTCCAATTCCATGCATGCTTAGCTGGAAGCAGTACAAGTGCCTGTCCTGCTGTGCTTTGGGTCGTGTGGTGTCACCTGCTCCAAACCCCCTGAAAAACGGGGTTGCAGAGGTTTTTTGCTGGTTTTAGTTTCTTTTTTTTTTTTTTTTTTTTTTTTTTTTTTTTGGTGGAAGAGACGTAATTAATCCATTTGGATTTTTGCTCCTAAGTTCAGGTGGCACATAACATAGGATGAATTCCAGATAAGCTTCCAGGTTTTTGGGTAACAGGCAGACTGGTATGTTATAGTCCTTGAAGTGCAATTATCAATACATTGTTCATTTTTCCCAGCAGAAAACTAATGGATGACAGCAATGTCTCAAAACTAGAAAGTTTGAAACTAGAAGTGGAGATACATATTCTGTTTTTCCAGACTTGTTTTTTTTACCCATTACTTTACCTGGCTATCAAAACCCAGCCTTTCGTTTCAAGGTATAAATGCTTATTTCACATGTTCTGACGTAATTTTTCTCTGTTTTGGATCACTTAACCTTGGTAGATTTTCTGGTAAACTAACATGTCAGGCAAGTCACAGTTAAGTACAGGGGAGTCTTTTCAGAAGTTATTAGCAAAGGATCCTTTATTCATGCTCACAAGACACAGATTTTGGTGGTGGCTTGAAATGATGTAATTTCTTCAGCAAAAGGTTTATTAGTCAGTCAGTCAGTCAGTGAGCTCTGTGTGGTAACCCAGAGGCACGTGAGCAATCTCCTCAGTGGTTGCTGCAGTATCTCTGAGGGCTCTTTCCTTTTGCAGTAACACACCTGTTAAAATCCCCTGGATGTTGGCCGGAGGGGCTGGGGCCGATGACAGGGAGGGAGATTAGAAAGGTCTCCGAAAGGTTGGGGCTGTAATGAGCGTGTCTGGGGCACGTTGCCAGGGCCAGCACATTCACCCTCTGTTAACATGGGCTGCCCTGGCCACAGGAGATATTTTACAGGTGGAATTTGAAGGGAAGAGGCTTCATAACACGGTCACAAAAAGTATCCTGTTCTCCTACCAGCTGCAACTGCCTCACCTCTGGGTGAACCTGGAAACAGCAGTTCTGGGCCTGACTGGCAGGGACTGACTGGGCTCCCTAAAAACACTGAGAGCAAAGCTGCTCTGGCAAGCTCTGTATTTACCATCTTCAGTCCAGCCTGGGGTATTCCCACTGTGGTGCAGCCCTCCCTCCTCGGACATGCCTTGTTCTCCATCTCCCTCAGAGGGTTTCCCCTGCTACTGAGTGCTGGAACCTTTTGTTTTCCAGCTTTGGGCTTGGCTTTGCTTGTCCAGTTTAGTGCCCCCCTTGAAACTGTGAAATCCTGAGCTTGGGCCACTCTGGTTTGGAGATGGGCAGGGTGGGAAGGGGCTGGACAGACCCTCAGATGCCGTGGGACACTGAACACATGTGGAGGTGTCCGTGTTGTTGCTGCGTGGCTGAGCCTGCCGGGACTCCCCGCTGTGCTGCATCACTCCTGGTGCGAGCGCTGACGCTGCTGACACATCTCTCCCCCCAGCTGGGAGCCAACAGCGGGGTGCACATCATCATCTTCGACGAGATCGATGCCATCTGCAAGCAGAGGGGCAGCATGGCCGGCAGCACCGGGGTGCACGACACGGTGGTGAATCAGCTGCTGTCCAAGATCGATGGCGTGGAGCAGCTCAACAACATCCTGGTCATCGGTAGGACAGCCCTCCTTCCGTGCTGGGGCTGTGGGAACACGGCTGGTGTTCTCCTCCTTGCAGCTGAGTTACCACTACTGGTGTTGGGCCTGCTGGGCTGATCCAAAGGGAGTGGCTGCTCCTTGAGCAGCAGCAGCAGGTTTGAAGGGTTGTGACATCATGTTGCTGCTTTCAGCAATTCCTCCTTTAGCTTCTCCTGAGGAGTGTTTTGTACTCTAAGAACACCTACAAGGGCTGATGCACACTGATGTGCTGGCCTGTGAAGGAGTGGGGCTGCTCCAGCTGCAGGAGCCCTGGGTAATCCCCAGGACAGGGAGATACAGCCACCAGCATGGGGCTGATCCCTGACTCTCCCTCAGGGCATGACTTCCCCAACACTAAATGGGTGTCTTCTCTCTGTTTTCTTGAGGCTCTTTGAGGTACCTCTGTGGGCTGTACCAGGGGTTGAAGACCTGTTTGTTAAGCTCAGATAACACTCATTTTGTTTTTAACTCTGAATATAGGAATGACCAACAGACCTGACCTGATTGATGAGGCTCTGCTGAGGCCAGGGAGGCTGGAGGTGAAGATGGAGATCGGTAAGGGCACTGCAGATCCAATTCCTAAACTCCATGTACCTACAGTAGGTACAGATTGCAAATACAGATCATGATGGGAGCAGCTGACCAGGATGGCTCGGGTGCTGAACCTCACACAGCTCCCTCCAGAGTCAGTTGGACCGTTTTGGGCTTTCCTACTGGTAAATCTGATCTCAGTCTCTGTCCAGCAGAACGGGCAGGTCAGGGTAGATTCAGGACCCTGAATCTCTTGTGTAAATGAAAGGAGCCAAGTCATGGCACCAGGTCATTCCTGGGAGGAAGTTGTGGAGCTGGTGAACTGGCAGAGCAGGCAGGAACAGTGTGTGAGCAGCTCTGGGCTTGAGGAAGTGCAGAGCATTTCATCTGCATGAAGTGACAGTGGTGACTTCCAATGCTGGAGCTGCAGATTTATCCAGCACTTGCTGTGGCTTCTGGAATCAGCAGGTCTGGATTTCCAGGAGAACTAAAGGTGGGCCAAGAGCTCTGTTTGCCATTTCTGGGGACTGGAAAAGAGCTGTCTGACCTTTGTAACTGGATATCTGCCTCAGATTGAATTAGGGGGTATCTGATGATGTAGGCTTTGATAAAAAATAAAGCCCATGAAAACAAGCCACTGACTCTGCATTTGAGATCAGAGTTTGATCACTGAAGATTGTGGTGAAGTCTAAAGGGGGACTGGCCTTGGGTGCTCAGTGCTGAGGTGACAATTCAGAAAATTTGAGTAGAGGACAGCCTGGGACTGATGAAAAGCTCGAAGGTCCTGTTTTGCAGTGGAAAACTCAAATTGGTCAAAATCGGTGTTTAAGGTAGAGATTGAAAATGCAGTTTCAGATGTGGAGTTTGGAATAGCTCCTGAAACATTTCCACCAATCCTGCACAGACACACAGATGTGTCAGAATCCTGTCTGTGTTCTGAGCTGGTGTAAAAACACTCAAACTGGAGCGAGTGAAAAACCAGAACAGGCAAAGTCATGGGTGTTAACATGTTTTGCTTCTTTTCAATGGCAGAAAATGAGATGAAAATATCCATATAACCCTAAAACCCCTGTCATGTCATGCCAGAGTGGCAGGTGAAGTTGGAATTGTCAGTCTCATCCTTACAAACAAGTAAATGCCCAGCAGTGACTGTTCTTGGGGAGTGCAGGGGAGGTGGGTTGTTCTGGAGGTGCAGTGCCTGCAACTTGGGTTGGCAGAAGTGAATTAATTCAATAAACTCCAGGGACTGAGCCAGGCACCCCTGGAATAAATGGTCAGGTGGCAAGGACTGAACAGTGCTGGGGACTGTGCACGTTTTATAATGGCTTTTCACGTCCCCTCAGCACAATCTGATCAGTGCAAATATCAGATTCTTGGAGCAAAGGCTGGGAAGGAAGCGTGGAAGGTGAGCTGAGAAGAGTGGGCCTTGGCCAGCATGATGTGCCAGGCTGTCTGGTTATGATTTCATTTAAGGAAAGGTTTTTCTGTACCTTCCATTGTCTGTGTTTCAGAAGGGACTTGCTAAGGTGCAAACTGGGGAATGGTTGCTTCAGTGAAAGAAAAGGAACATTTTATAGGAACAATATGGACCAGGTGAAGAGGGAAGTCGAGGCACTGGATTGTAGGAGAGCAGACTTTCAGTCGATTCAGTAACTAGTGGATGGGACCCCCCGGGAAAGGACACTCAGGGATAAAGGAACAGAACAGACCTTCCAAGAGCCTGTAGTGACAGGGAAGGAGCAGTGACTTGTGATGGACAGAAGGTAGAGCTGGATGGGATATTGGGAAGGAATTATTCCTGTGAGGGTGGGTAGGCCCTGTCCCAGGGTGTCCAGAGAAGCTGTGGCTGCCCCTGGATCCCTGAAAGTGTGCAAGGCCAGGTTGGAGCAACCTGGGCTGGTGGAAGGTGTCCCATGGCAGGGGATGGAGTGGGATGGGATTTAAAGTCCTTCCCTTCCAACCCAAACCATTCCATGGTAATTGCAAGGTGGGAGCAGGACTAAGGAATGCCAAGGGACTGGGCACACTGTGTGAGGCGAATTCCTGGTGTGGAAGTCTGAGAGCAACAACTTGGAGGAGCCCTGAGGAAAGAGACTGAAGCTGGAGCGTTTCCCCTCTGGTTTGGGGTCACACAGCTCAGGGTTGCTGTTGGTGTGACTGACTGTTCCTCAAGGAAAGGCACTGTCAGATGTGGTGACTGTGAGTGTGGGTTGCTCCTGCTGAGAAGGGGCCTCTGGGGGCACACTGAGGTTGTTTGCTGTTCTGAGGGGTTGGGGTGTGCTCTCTTCCAATGCCAGGTCTGCCAGACGAGAAGGGCCGGTTCCAGATCCTCCACATCCACACGGTGAGGATGAGGGAGCACCAGCTGCTGGCTGAGGACGTGGACATTGCAGAGCTGGCAGTGGAGACCAAGAACTTCAGTGGTGCTGAGCTGGAAGGTTTGGTTCGAGCTGCTCAGTCCACTGCCATGAACAGGCACATCAAGGTCAGTCCTGTCAGCTCTCTCCAGGGCAAAAAAAAGGGAGAATGGTTACGTGTGGAATATTGAATGTTCGGTAAAATCAGCTCTTGGTCAGTAAAAACCTGCTCAGCCTCGAGTGGGAGGAAAGCAAATCACACCTGGATTGAAGTGAGTGAGGAATCGTTTGGTGGTTAGACATTTGCAGTCCTAGGAGTGCTCTTTCTACAGGAAAAAGGACTTTTTCTGCTAATTATTCGTGTGTAACCATTGTACTTGAAAAGTTATTAATTGTTTCCTGTAGCAAAAAACCACAAACATCAATACTTTCTCATTTTCTTGTGTTTTGCCTCAAAAAAAAAAAAAGAGAAAAATCAGCACTTCTGGAGGAATTTTCATCCCTTTGCAGGCAAACCATTTTCCTTAAATAATTAATTTTGCTTGTAGTTGATGCCTTCTCAGTGCTTGAGTTTTGGGTGAGCCTGGGGACTGCTGTTGTTTTGATACATTCCCTGTTGTGCCGGGTTGTCCTGTGGGAGAAGGGAAGATGGCCTTGTGCAAATGGAAGAGAGCAGTCCTCTCCTTTGGGTCGGGTTGGGATTGACATCCCAGTGATACATGGATTTGTATTCCGCTTGGGAAGCAGCCACGTTTTGTTTTGCTTTTCAAACACTTTGACATAGTATTTTTGGATAATACTATTTATTCTGAAGATGTTTTCAGCCAAATGATGCACTAAGGTACTTTATTCTCTCCTATATGCACTGAAAATATACATCATAGGCCTGACCTAGTTTTCAGAAGCACCTGTGAGAAGCGAGACAAATGGAAAATGAAGGGGCATTTGATCAGGGTCTTCTGAATCATTTAAACCCTTTTGATTATCTCTCAGAGTGTGAAAAATTAAAGCGCAGAACTCCTGGAAGGCTGGGGAGGGTAAGAGCTCCCCTGGGTTTGAGCGTACAAACAACTTGAGGAACGACATCAGCCTATGGAATGATCTTCCTTGGGAAGTGGTGGATTCTCCAGCATTGCAGACTTTGGAGATTTACCTGGGCCATCTTGTCTTGACTATCTTGGCTTCTGCCAAGATGATCCTTGAGGTCCTTTCCAACCTGGGATTCTGTGGATGGGTCCATGTAATTCCTGAGTGCTGCCCAAAGCCCTTCACAGTCCTGGCTCCAGTGACTCCCCAGCTGGAATCCCTCCCTGGCTTTTAGTGGAGCATTGCTGCTAATATGCTTCCAGGGAAAACTCAAAGTCTGAGGGCATTCAACCCTGCCCTGACACACAACATTATTATAAGTTCCAAACAAAGCAGAATTAAGGATTGCCACGGGGGGAAATGATTATCAGTGTCAGATCCTGAAGGATTCTCCAAAGTCCGTCACTGCTCAGCTGGCTGATCATTCCCTACTCATTTGACAGGAGAATGGAGTATCCAGTTTCCTGCATCTGAAACCTTCCCAGCAAAATAAGAACAGAGTAAACCAGTGCATGGCCCCTCGTGCTGGGAACCCCAGAGCCCAGCAGTTCCCTGAGGACTCTGGGGCTGGGTGTGGCTCTGTGAGCGGAGCTCTGCTCGGTGCCATCCAGCACGTGCCCTGGCAGAAGCGTTTTTCACAGAAGCATCTGTGCAGGGAGGGTGATGAGGGCTCTGTGTGCTGCTGCTGCACCTCAGGGCCTGTTCTTGCCTTTCTAGGCCAGCAATAAAGTGGAAGTGGACATGGAGAAGGCCGAGAGCCTCCGTGTGACCAGGGGAGACTTCTTTGCATCCCTGGAGAACGACATCAAACCGGTGAGTGGGAACTCCTGGGACAGCCCCCCAGGGCAGCTCATGGTGGGAGGGAGCAGATTCCTGCTGGGATCATACAGGCAGTGGTGCCCCAGGGCTGACAGTGCCCTGTGCTGGTGGGGTGAGAGTAGGGAGCCTCTGAGCCTCTATCTGTGCCTGTTGCTGCTGGAGAGTCACAAAAATAAAAGAACAGGTAAAGAACAACTCAGGATTTCTTCTCCTTGCCATATGTGCTCTCTCCCCTTTAGGCCTCTTTCAGTTCCTGGGTGACAGCTTTAATATCGGCTGCAGGAAGAGGCTTAAGCCTCCTTTTTGAGAACTGTCTTCACACAGTGTGTGTCAGAACCCACTGGCAACTTGCGCTGGCTAAAGCTGGTTGTGAGGGAGTGTGAAAAGGTGTTTGTAAACCTGCCTGGTCTGCGCCCGTGTCCAGCTGAATGCTGTGAGTCACCAGTGGGTCTGACTGTCTCACTTCAGCCCTTCCAGGCCCTTGGCCGTGGTCATTTTAGTGATCCTTTAGTTGTTTTGTGGCTTTTCCGATGCTGCACTTTTTGGTAAAAGAAACTTTCCTTCGTTTATCCAGGCCTTTGGGACCAACCAGGAAGACTATGCCAGCTACATCATGAATGGCATCATCAAGTGGGGGGACCCAGTGACGAGGGTGCTGGACGACGGGGAGCTGCTGGTGCAGCAGACCAAGAACAGCGACCGCACGCCCCTGGTCAGCGTGCTGCTGGAAGGTACAGCCAGGGACAGGCCAGGGAAGCACCCAGGGCACTCCTCACGCTGCTCCTGCCACCTGCCCCCGCTCCTGCTGGCTCTGTCCTGCACCTGGATGTGTGGAAAGCACGTGGAGGGAGAAGTGGAACTGGGCTCTTCCAGTGTGCTTGGGGGAAATAGCTTCACGTGTTGAAACTGTTGACATTTCCCTCAGCTGGAGGGAATTTGGGTCAGAAGTTGGGTGTGATCTCAGAGGTCTTTTCCAGCCTGGTTGATTCTGTGAGAAATCCTGTGTTTGGAACAAGGGAGAAGAAATGTCCCCAGTTAGTAATCAAAACGTACCCAGTTAATACCCAAATGTAGCCAGTTAATAACCAAATGTACCAATTAATACCCAAAAAGTACCAGTTAATACCAAGATGTACCAGTTAATACCCAAAACATACCACTTAATAACCAAAATGTACCAGTTAATACCCAAGATGTACGAGGTAATACCAAAATGTACCAGTTAATACCCAAAATGTACCAGTTAATACCCAAGATGTACCAGTTAATAACCTTCACGTGGCTGTTTTACGGTGGAGGTGTCTCTGGCTGAGTCAGTTGTCTCAGTTCCCTTTGAAGTCACTGGAGAGCCTATCAGTGTAATTAGCTGAGTTCCAACAGCCACACTGAGGTGTCTCTGTCAGCCAGAGGTTCATTTCCCTTTATCCAGACTGGTACTGACTATGCAGTTTCCAGACACTGGAAACTGGTTCCAGTATCTGTGTTACAGGTGCTGCAGTAGAATTTGGCGTTTAGCTCTTCCTCTTTATTTTCCTGAAAGGTGGATGACCACTGTTGCTTAGTGGTCTGTAGCTTTGGAATTAACCCGAGTAAAGCCCCTGGATAATTCCGTGTGTCTGTGTCCTGTGTGCAGTTCCTTCTGGCCCCAAAAATTAATCTGTGTTGGGTGCATGGATTCAGATGTGTTTGGTCTCTGAATTATCCTGGTGTGAGTTCAGGCCAAAACCCAATTGCCTTTGTCACTCTTTCCCTGGTGTTCCTGCTGCTGACTTGTTTGCCACGGTACCAGCAGAAATCATGTTTAGAGGGGACATAAACAGAGTTCAAGTAGTTTCTCCAAAACACAAACTCACTGATTTTGGTGCAGTGGCCAGTCCTGCAAAATATGTAATGTCCTCTTCTGGTTTCATGGCAGATCAGTCTGCATGTGCTCAAATGGTTCTGTTAATTGGGGGATTGGATTGGACTGGATTGGGCTGAACTGGATTGCCCCAGGAGTCTGTGTGTTCCTTCTGCAAGTGGAAGGAAAGGTCATTTCAAACTGCAGATACCTCTGGGTGGGATTAAAACATGCTCTAAGCATGACCCACACTGAGCATTGCCAGAGCTGCTTTCTCCCCTGTTTATTCATTGCTTGTGCTTTGTCTCAGGTCCCCCCCACAGTGGGAAAACTGCTCTAGCAGCAAAAATAGCTGAAGAATCCAACTTCCCCTTTATCAAGATCTGTTCTCCTGATAAGATGATTGGGTTTTCTGAAACAGCCAAATGCCAGGCCATGAAGAAGGTAAGTACAGGCCCTGCTCTCTGCCAGATCGCAGCCCAGTTCTGGGTTCTCTCAGGGAGGGAAAGGTGAATCACCCTTGGGATGTTGTTTTCTGCTCTCTCTGGGTCCAGAATTCCTGTGCATGTATTTGTTTGTAAAGTTGAATGAATCACAGAATCCCAGAATGGTTTTGGGTGAAGGGGACCTTAAAGCCCATCCCATTCCACCCCTTTGCCATGGGCAGGGACACCTTCCACCAGCCCAGGTTGCTCCAAGTGCCGTCCAGCTTGGCCTTGGACACTTCCAGGGATCCAGGGGCAGCCACAGCTTCTCTGGGCAACCTGTGCCAGGGCCTCCC
>JAWMRA010000076.1:3238806-3249744 GCA_035584735.1 Pseudotriccus pelzelni | reverse complement strand
CATTCCCTGTGTCCTGTCCCTCCATCCCTTGTCCCAAGTCCCTCTCCAGCTCTCCTGGAGCCCCTTTAGGCCCTGGAGCTTCTCTCCAGGTTGAGCAGCCCTAGCTCTGAAATGATGGATTTGAAATTCTGTTTGAAACAGAAAGGGCTGCACAGAGTCACAGGAGCTCCCTGGGCTCACATGGTAGATGAGGACCCTGTTTTACCCTTTTCCCACTCTGGAACTGTCTGGGTGGTCTCGTTCTGAGTGAGGTTGAACTGAGCTGGTTTTCCTTGGCGGCAATGAGGCATTTAGAGCCATTTCTGTAAATGCAGGAATTGCCTGCTGACCCCATTTTGGGGTTCTGCTGAGTCAGTGGGGTTGCCAGGGCTGAGCTGGCTGGGGAGGAAATGTTTGCTCTGTGAGTGCAGGGTGTGGGCAGCTTCTCTGGGAGGAGAAATGTGTCATCTGGGCTCCATTGAGAAGGAAATGCTGGGAGTGAGACCAGTCGTGGACCCCTGAAGGGACAGGAGGTAAAACTCCCCTCACTGGTGACATTCCTGTGCTGCTCATGTCCTTCCCTGGTCAGACCTTTCAGTCTCTCCTGAAGTCCCAAACTAGACTCATTTTTATTGTAATCAGACACAGAGTCCATCATGTAGGAGCTGCTGGGGTGGGATCCCTCAGGCAGTGACTCTGGAGTTGTTGTCCCTTTGATTGATGCCTGGTCTGCTGTGCCAGGCACTGCACACATGCTGGGAGCTATATTTGGGGAACAGACACTGCTCTGGTGCAGTTGAGCAGGTTTTTTTCCCCCTAAAATGCTCATAGTTCATGGCAAACTGTTGTTAACACAACCCCTTCCCCAAGCTGTTCTGGAGTTGGAGTTTCTGACAGTAATAAACAATTTTTTGTGCGAATTGCTAGAGCTGAGGAAGCAGATGGGTCTGGCTGGTGCAGCACTTGCAGGAGGAGTTGCTGCATGTTTTGGAGGCCTCAGTCCTTCTCTGGAGTGTGTCCTTTGTTGGCTTCCTTTGTTGCTGAGCATCACTTATTCATCCTGCTCTAAAAGGACTGAAAATCTCTAGTGGAAGGTGTCCCTGCCCATGGCAGAGGCTGGGACTGGATGGTCTTTCAGGTCCTTTCCAACCCAAACCAGTCTGAGATTTTGTGAAAATGGGCACCTGATGGGGCTTCCTGAGTTCCTGTGGGGGTGAGGATCCAGCTCCACTTGTTTCCTCTCCACTGAGTGTGTTGGGTTCTCATCTTTGCCCACCACACCTTCCTGAGCTGCTGAGATTTGGCTCAAATTCCATGATGTATTTTACTGGCCTGGCTGGGCAGTGACCATCAACAAGGAAACAAACACTGAGCAGCTGGGAAGCTGTGGCCATGCAGGGGGTGGTGGAAGCAGCAGGCTGTGGAATGGGGCATAAATCGCATGGAATGGCTGTACTACTGCTTCCTGAGGACACTGTGCCTTCCCAAGGTGACCTGCAGGCAGTTTTGGACCCTCAGACCCATTTTTGTGTGTTGTGTGCTGCCAGCAGCTGAGTTTTATCAACTGGTAGTGCATTCCATGCCCCCACTGGACTTCTGAATGGCATTTCCATCATTAGCTCAGGAATTGGCTGTCCAGTGAATGCAGCACTTGGGGAAGAGCAGACACTGTGAGATGCACTGTCTGTGTCAGAGGTGTGTTGGGTTTAAATGGGTTTTCATCCTCTGCCAAAGGAGTGCAAAGCACTGATGGGATTCATTCTGGGTATAGTTTTTAGGTTATTGTTTTGTTTTTATAGTGATGAGCAGAGTTTTGTGTCATGACATTGAAATATTGAACTTGTACAGAGCCATAGAACCATAAAATGTCCTGAGCTGGGAGGGACCCGTAAGAATCATCAAGGCCAACTCCAGGACACCCCAGCAGTCCCCCCTGTCCCTCAGAGTGTTGTCCAAACCCTCCTGGAGCTCCGGCAGCCTGGGGGTTGTGCCCACTGCCCTGGGGAGCCTGTTCAGTGCCAACCACCCTCTAGTTTGGCACCGGAACTTTCCCTTTGTCTCTGAGCATCAGCCAAACTGCTGAACAGCAAGAGAGGAGGATCCATGGCCAGCCAGGCCTCTCCCAGCCCAGGGGCTCCCTGGGTATCCCATTTGATGATCCCAGCAGCTCCTTCCATCAGCCACTATCGATCAGTGTCTGACCCCTGCGTGGGGAAATTCAAATTGCACTGGAAAGACCTTGGCAAGAGCCGTGAACAGCAGTGGATTTGCACTGGCAGCTGATGTTTTCCACTCATTGCTCATTATTTATAAACCCTGATATTGCTTAGGCTGACTTAGGGGTGGTGTGTGAACAGTGGATTGGGGCCTGGGGGCTGCCAGGGTGGGACTGTCCTGTACATCCCACTGCAGTGGGAACTCCGGGGCTCACAGCAGCCTCTGCTCCAAAGCATGAGCTGGAAATCCATTGGAACTGTCTGTGCAGGGACAGAGAATTCCCTGTACCCACAGGTTCCTAAAGACAGGCTGTTCCCCTGAGAAGTCATTTGTAATTCAGCTTTTGGGAGTGGGAGTTTCCTCAGGCTTTTAAATTTAATGAGGATCCAGCTATTTATAATGCCGGATTCAGGAGGAGCAGTGAGGTGGCAAAGCTGGGACTGTCGGGGGGCTTCTGTACACCCTAATTTTTAGACCCTGTTGCTGCCATTACTCTGAGATCTGACCCTGGCCCTGTGTGGTTGGTATTGGCTCCTTCAATTACTGGCAGATTTAATCCTAATAATGTCATCTGAGGTGGGTTTTTTTAATGGTCATCTTATCATCTGTAGTTTGCTGAAGCTCCCCCATGCTGGTTGCCCTCCTGTTCTTCCCTTCCCTGACCCTTGTTCCCTGGGCAGGGCCGGAAGCTCCTGATCATCGGCACCACGAGCCGCAAGGACGTCCTGCAGGAGATGGAGATGCTGAACGCCTTCAGCACCACCATCCACGTGCCCAACATCGCGACAGGGGAGCAGCTCACGGAGGCCTTGGAGGTGAGGAGCAGTCCGAGGGTAACGAACAAGCTCAGAATTTGTTGGAAATGGGGGATTTTTCCAGTGGCTCTTGGCTTGGTGACATTATCCCACTCATGTCATAACAGCAGTTCCAAGGCTTCTCCCAGTGACTTTTTCGTGCATTAAACTAAGGCACAGTTAGAGAACAGGAGGTCTGGGGGAAAGGTTTGTGGTGTGGATTGAAAGGCTCTGAGGGCATGGATGGAAGTGGGTAGTGAATATAACTGGGACAGTGACTCTCAATGTGCCCAGAGGGTGTTGAGCTTCCAGGAGCTGGAACAGCATCCTCTGACGGTGATTATCTGTTACTCAGAAATTCCTGCCCTTAGTGGCTCCTTGTTCTGTGCCATAGTGGGAATTTGGTGAGCGCCGAAGGTTGTTCAAATAAACTGAACAGGCAAATCTCTCCTACCAACTGGCAAACGTGTCCCACTGACGATGTCACCGAAGCCTGAGAGGCTCAGGTGCTCCTGCAGCAGGTTTGGAAACTTCCTATGGCTTCAACCACTGTGTCCTTGTAGCCTCTGATCTGGAGAAAACCTGGAATGCAGTGCTCAGCACTAACCATTGGATATGGGATGGTATGGAAAGAACCATTATGGAAAAAAGAGTCCCAGTGTTTTGCCTTGTCTGGGTATACTGCAGCAAACTTTCCCTCTGAGCCTCCCATTCCCTTTCTCCTGAGGTAGGTATCATTTTCCCTGTTGTTACTCTGCTGTTGCTGACTTCTTTGTGAATTCTTTTCCCCCAGCTCCTGGGTAACTTCAAAGACAAGGAGCGCAGCACCATTGCCCAGAACGTCAAAGGGAAGCCTGTCTGGATCGGGATCAAGAAGCTGCTGATGCTGATAGAAATGTCATTACAGGTAGGAATGTTTGGGGGCAGGCAGGACTGGGGTCTTGGAGGGGTCCTGGAGGCTCCCCTGTCTTCAGTTGTGGCGGGAGCCTTTGCACTGGTTAAACTGGGAAAAGAGCTGCAGTGAGGAGACATTTTCAGAACAAAGGAATCACCAGCTCTTGGTCGTCAGAGATCTTTAAATCCTCCCCACCCCGTGCCCATGGGCTGTTCAGAGCTGCACTTCAGAGCAGAGCATCTGCTGCAGGAGGGGTTGGATTAACTCACCTTTCATGGAATTTCTGCTCTCCACCCAGCAGATAGCAATCACCTGGGTTTTGTTTTTTTTAAGAAGAAGGTGCCTGTGCAGCTGTATGTGCTCTTTCCCTGAAGAAGATAAATCTGTCAGGCTGTTCAGCTGCTCTTCTCTTTATTTTCCACTTTCAGCACTTTAAAGCAAATAATTGCAGAGAGTAGAAATATGCAGGTCTGAGCCCTCCCCTGCCTGGAGCCAGCCAGCACTCGGGGCTCGTGCTGACACAGGGTGAGGTGCAGCCCTAATCCCCCCCGGACATCCCCGTGCCCCCCCTGCTCACATCAGATGGATTTAGTGCAGCTGAGTGAACTGTCCTCAGATCTGCCTGGCAGAGGCAGAGCACAGTGGAAGAGACATGTGGTTCCCAGCAGATAAGTCGTGTCCCCCTCTGTTCGCTGCTCCCGAGTCTGTTAAAACTTGCTCGGTGCTGAGGATCTGCTCTGACTGGATGTCACCTCAGGGAATAAAGTCATTTATCTAGATTACTTTTTCCTCTTCTTCCTTGGTTTTTAATTCCACACCTACAGGCAAGTCAGTAAGTCATTGCTCACGTGCATTAGCTGTGTGTGTGAGGGGTGCTGGCCTTGGGGGGCTGCCGGGCTCTCCCGTGCCCTCAGCCCTCACAATGCAGCCCTTCTTCTGCCACAGGATGTGTTCTTGGGCTGATCTGACCTCAAGTGCTGGTTGTTTGCAAAGCTGAAGGGGAAGGTTCTGTAAATCAGGGGCACTTCTGGACTGGGAGGTGGGTGGGAATGCTGCCCCCAGCCCTGTTCCCAGCCTGGCCCTGTGACTGCACTCTCTGCCTGCTCTGCTCTGCCTGCTCTGCTGGGGTGGCCTCTGCTCGAGTCCTGAGGGCACCCTGGGGTGCCACAGTATCAGGAGGATATAAAGGCATTAGAGAGTGTCCAAAGCAGGGACACAGGATGGTGAAGGGTCTGGAGGGGCCATACAAGGAGTGTCTGAGGTCACTTGGCTTGTTGAGGTGGAGGAGGCTGAGGTCAGACCTCACTGGGATCTGCAGCTCCTCCCGAGGGGCCTGGAGGGGCAGCTCCGACCTCTACTCCGGGTGAGCAGGGACAGCCCCCAGGGAAGGGCTGGAGCTGTGCCAGGGCAGGGTCAGGTTGGATCTCAGGGAAAGGTTCTTCCCCCAGAGGGTGGTTGGCACTGACCAGGCTCCCCAGGGCAGTGGGCACGGCCCCAAGGCTGCCAGAGCTCCAGGAGGGTTTGGACAACGCTCTGAGGGACGGGGGGGATTGTTGGGGTGTCTGTGCAGGGCCAGGAGTTGGACTGGGTGGTCCTTGGGTGTCTCTCCCAGCTCAGGATATTTGAGACTCTGTGACCTGTGTTGTTGTCTGTAGTGCTGCCCTGGCTGTGCAGGTAAACTGACCTGGGGCATTAATCTTTTAACCAGACCAGTGTTTTGTGAGTGAGTCTGTGACCAGCCAGGCTGGCAGAAGACAGAGCTGTGGCTCTGCCCTTTGTGACACACTAGCAAGTGTCCCATGAATTGCTGCCCACAGAGCCACTGGTGGTCCCCTTGGCTGCTGTACATGCAGAGGTGGCAGGAAGGTGGTTTGTGCTGTTACACCCAGTTCAGGTGGTTGTGTAACAGCAGAGGCAACACCATATGGGAGCTAAATATGAGCGAGTTCTGCTCCCAAAGGTCTGAGGTGTTTCCATGACTCCATCTGCTGAACTGCTATAAATACAGGAGTGAGCTCTTACTGCACACAGAACACTGGCTCTGAGTGCACTGGAACCCACAGGGAGCTCTCATCTGGCTGGATGTTACAGGAAAGCACAATTGCACCACTCCAGGACTGGTTCCTTCTTTCACTGAGCTGGAGCACAGCTTTTCAGAAAGAAACTTGAATCTGAAATCTCTTAAAAATTCCAACTGATGGATGATATTTCTCAGAATTCAGCTGATTAGATGGCATGGTGAATGAACTCTTTGTCAAAAATGTGCATATAGTGTCTTTCTCTGAATTTAACAATGGGGTTTGTCCTGCTGGAGCAGTGAACCCACCCTGTGCTCTCTGTAGAGATTCCTCAGCTGGTCAAATGAACTTCCAGACTGTTTCAGACTAAAATCACACTGAACCAGACCCTCAATATCAAAATCCTTTCTTGGGGTACCTGCCCTGCCCTGGTGCCTTTATGAGCTGTGTAACCTCACACCTTTTGGCAGCTTCATTCCCCTCAAACTGTTTATTGCTGTTCCTGCCCTTCTTTGATGTCCAGCTGCTCGTGTTTAGTGTCACATGTTTGGCCCTCCTGTGTACACTGAGTGTCCTCATGATGTTCTTTCCCAAATGGAGGCCTTTGATCCATGGATCCTCCCAGGGTTTCCCACGTGGATCCAGAGGAGGTTGGTTTGGAGTGGCCCTGGCTGCAGCACAGGGCCCCTCACAGTGCTCTGGGTGCCTCCACCCTGCCCTGGGTGCTGCTGGACACCTGATCTTTCCAGATCTGGTTCCTCCTGCGTCCCTTCCCTGCCTTTTGGTTGCTCTTGGACCTTGCTGGCAGCACTCCCAGACCCGAGGGCTCTCTCCTCCTTGGAGCAGGAACCTGGATGAGCCAGGCAGTGTTCCAGGAAGCCCCTTTTGGCACCTCCAGGGCTTCCTGATTTGGTAACTTCTGTTTAGCATAAATAAAACTTAATCTAAGCTGTTTGTCTTTAATGTATCCTAACTGAGGTGGGAACTTGTTTTGAAAGCTCATCCTGTAATATTGCCCAATTTGCTTTAAAGCAGATGCTCTACCTGGACGTGCTGGAAGTCTGGGGTTTATGGCAGGTTTTCAGGAGCGCTGCACTCCCAGCAGGAATGTCACAGCTTGGTGCAGGATCTCCTTCCCTGGACTGAGGGTTAACAGAGTCCCTGCAGTTCCTTTGTTTCCTGAGGGCTCCCAGGAAGGAGTATCCATGTCCTTTCCCCTGTCTGAGCCCACCCGCTTTGGCAGCAGCATTTTCCCTTTCACAGGGCACCAGAGGGGCTGTCCAAGTGTCTGGAACCTGCTTCCTCTGCACTCCTTCCCAGGCACATCAGCCTCTGGGGTCTGTGCCTGCATTTTTAATAAGCCATTTGGTCAAGCTGGAGTCTCTGTGGCCTTTCAGCTGCCTGCTCCAGTCTTTTGGACAAGGTGCTGTGTCAGTGGTGTTCCTCCCCAGGACTCAGTGCAGGTTGTGGACACGGTGTCTAACCAGTATTCAGGGTGTGTGGCTCCTGCCCCAGCTGCCTCCAGCCTTTCTGATGGAATCCCAGGATCACTGAGGTTGGAAAAGCCCTCTGAGATCATTGAGTCCGGTTGTTCCCCCAGCACTGCCAAGGCCACCACTGAACCCTGTCCCCCAGTGCCACATCCACACCTCAGTCCCTGGGAATTCCACACTCCAGGCACTGTGTTAGGTGGGGGGTGGCCTTTCATCTCTGCCAGGACCTGACCATCACCAGCATTCTCTTGCATGTTAAGCCCAACTGAATAACTCAGAGAGCCTCAGGAAGTTCCTTTGAATCTGCTTGTTTCAGTGAATTTACTTTTCTGATCTAAAAGTAGCTCAGCAGTCGGCACTGAGGTCCTGGCCTTGCTGACACATCTCCCAGCAATGGCAAATTTTACATTTTCAGGCTTTTCTTAGCACAAAGCAGAAGTTCTCCCTGGCTCTGTCCCCTGCCTGCATCGCTGGGGGCACCGATGGTGGGTTGGGATTTCTTTTCTCCTGAGCTGTTTCTAAGAGGTTTGTGTTGCCCTCCATTGCAGCAGTCAGGGGTATAAATGTTTTGGTAGAGACCTGCCTGTTTATTGCCAAGTGGGTGACAGAGCTGAGAGTCTTACAGCCCATCAGCTTCCTAGATCCATGTGCTGGATGTTTCCAGAGTGAATCCCCTGTATTGTCCCAGATCCAGGATGTCAGTGCAGGTTGCAGGGGACACAGGTTGGAGTTTCTGGGACACAAGATCTATTACAGTACAACACAAAGATCCTGAGAACCAACAGCCTCTGATTTCCAGATGTTCACACTCCTCACTCAGTGTATTTTGCTGCATGTCTAGGGAAGACTTCCCTGGAATCCTTCCATGAGAGGACCAATCATCCCATGCACCAGCAGAAAGGACTGAGGCAGTAACACGTTGTGTCTTCTGCTGGCAGCCTGAGTGTCTCCTTAGCTGTTCCTTCCACCTCCCTGCTCCTGTCTCAGTGCCCTGAGCTGGGGCAGGGGCAGGACTGTCTTTGAGGGATGTTCTGGAAAAGGTTCTTCCCCCAGAGGGTGGTTGGCACTGACCAGGCTCCCCAGGGCAGTGGGCACAGCCCCAAGGCTGCCAGAGCTCCAGGAGGGTTTGGACAACGCTCTGAGGGACAGGGGGGAATTTTTGGGGTGTCTGTGCAGGGCCAAGGGTTGGACTGGATGGTCCTGTGGGCCTCTTCCAGCTCAGGATACTTTGTGGTTCTATGAAAACAGAAAAGGAAGGCAGATGGTTTGGTTTGTTTGGGGTTTTTTCAAAATTTCTTTACAAGAACAGAGAAAACCAATAGTGATTCAATATGCTGCAAATGGTTTTAAAGCCTATCCTCCAAGGACAGCACAAAGAAATCTTTCCCTCTCTAGGAAATGCCTTATCTGGATGGCTCAGGATGCTTTACAGCACCCAGTGAGCAGTGCTGAGGAGCAGGACGTGCTCAGGCTGCAGATGAAACAGCAAAGAAGCTCAAGAGCCAGAGGTGCCCAAACCACGGGCAGGCTGGGCCCCTGAGCTGTGCTCTGACTTTCCCCCAGAGAACATCCTGCTCCTGAATGTACCTTACTGGCAGGAATCTGCCTCAGAAAGCTGCAGTTGCACCTCCACGCCCACCCCAAAGCTGCTCCAAGCTGGTGGGCACCGTCCTCCCACCTCCACCCAGAGGGCAGGCGTTCAACCCCCCTGGTACCTCACCCATCTCACTGTCCAGAGCAAACCAGATCTCAGACAGGACTGGAAATACTTCCTATAGAGGGGCCTCCCTTTCCTTAAACAGAGTAGGGTCAGATGGGATGTTAGCAGGGAATCCTTCCCTAGGAGGGTGGGCAGGCCCTGGCACAGCTTACCCAGAGAAGTTGTGGCTACCCCAGCCCTGGAAGAGTCCAAGGACAGGGCTTGGAGCAACCTGGGCTCGTGGAGTTCCAGCAATTTCTTGGAAGGAGTAAAAACAGGCAACAGTTTCAGACTCTACTCTCACAGCAGAAGAGATTGTACAGAATCAATAATTTTATTAAAAAGCACAAATAAACCTACCACCAAAGCCTTCCCTTCCCCTTCCAGGTAAATTGTAAGGCATGGAAGAGGGATGTTGCCTGGTGTTTCCCTAAGCCTACACTGATAATTGCTTAAATAAGAAGGAGTTAAAACTCTTTACAAGACGTTTTCTCTTCTCCTGATTTTAATTTTAAAGGGTAAATTAAAAGTCAATATTCACATCTAGTAGCACAACAAACATTTTGCTGTGTGCAGAGCCTGGAAAGATTCTCAGTGGGCTGCAGCACACAGGATTTGCCTTTCAGATGAGGATTTTGTGGTTGTTGGAATATATATCCTTTTAATAGAGTTAGAAACACTGCTTAAATTATTTGTCAGTCATGATTAGCCCTGACACAACCATGCAATCAACAAGCTAACAAGTTCAGCATCTTCAGAGCTGTATTATACTCAGGCTGTTTAAGCAATATAAGTAATACCTTGCCTGAATACCCTC
The DNA here is from genome assembly GCA_035584735.1 of Pseudotriccus pelzelni. NCBI lineage: Eukaryota > Metazoa > Chordata > Aves > Passeriformes > Tyrannidae > Pseudotriccus > Pseudotriccus pelzelni. The sequence continues at coordinate 3,239,832 of JAWMRA010000076.1, read as the reverse complement.
ATTAAAGGTGAAACAGTCAAACTTTCATTTTTATCTATTACAGACTCCATTTAGCCAAGCTCATTTACAAACCCAGTTGTGTTACTTCTAATAACACCTGAAACAAGTTCATGTTCAGTAAAAGCCAGCAGCCACTGCAGGCAAGTAACTGAGGGTGGGGAAAAAAGTGGGTTTATTCTAATCTAAAGCCTTGTCTGAGGTTATAACACTCCATTAAATCAATTAGGTGCCTCTTTGTTGAGAAAGATCTGAACCCAGGCCTGCCCTGGAGGGCAGCAAGAGCACCAGGCTTTGTGTGAATTCTGAGTGCTTTGGTCACCTCGACAGTGAGTGGCAAAAAACGAATTGCTGAAGGGACCCAAACCTCTTAACTGCAACTACATAATGCCTTCAGAGAAAATATAAATGAGAAACTAATAAAACAGTATTGTGAGCACAGAGAAATCACACTCAGTTAGGCATCACAAAGAGTTATTAAGCAAAGAGGCAAGGTCAGGTGGGCTTTCACTGACCAGAACAATAGCAGGAAACTAAAATCCACCCAGCAGCAGAGCTCAAGGCTGGTGGCAACACAAAGACAGCATTATGTGCTAATAAATTGCCAGGGCAACCAATGATATCATGGCACAGAGAGGAGCGATTGCAGCGAGCTCTGAGATTTCAGGCCTCTTGAATTTTGTGATAAGAGATAAACAAAGCTCCACAAGCAGTAAGTGCAAGTGCTGAACTGCCAATGATCCAGCAAAAACACCAACTTTGGGCTTCCCACACCAAAGCTGCAAATGCAGATGCTGATGTGCTGTGCCAGAATCATCACCCTGGATTTAGAGCCCATGTGCCCAAGGCCAGATTTGGAGTTTCTGGAATAAAAGTGCTGCTCAGAGTCATTATGGAATCACAGAATCATGGAATGGTTTGGGTGAGAAGGAGCCTTAAAGCCCATCCAGTGCCACCCCCTGCCATGGGCAGGGACACCTTCCACCAGCCCAGGTTGCTCCAAACCCCGTCCAACCTGGCCTTGGACAC
>JAWMRA010000076.1:3219448-3238706 GCA_035584735.1 Pseudotriccus pelzelni | reverse complement strand
GGACCACGCTCTGAGGGACAGGGGGGATTGTTGGGGTGTCTCTGCAGGGCCAGGGCTTGGACTGGGTGGTTCCTGGGGGTCCCTCCCAGCTCAGGATAGTCCCTGGTTCTGTGATTTCCTCGTGGGCTCCCTGGGGGACTGCAGGGACTAATGGGACCTGTTTGTTTGGTGTTCAGATGGATCCTGAGTATCGGGTGAAGAAGTTCTTGGCTCTTCTGAGAGAAGAAGGAACGTAAGTACTTTCAGTTTAAAGCATTGCTAAAAATTCCTGCTCAGAAATGAGCATCTGTGAGGGGAACCTGCAGTGCTGGGGTATCTGCTCTCTGGTGGCCCTTCTGTGTTTTCAGAGCTGTGTCAGATCAGTTCTTACAGTGCTTTGGGAGGGGGGAGGTGTGAGGGAGCCGAGAACTTCCACGTCTGAATTCTCTGCTTGTCTTAATTCACCCTTGAAAGTTTCCATGAGATACTTGGCCACAATTAACTGAAGTAAATCAGAAGAGGTTCTGCTCGAGTTAAAATCCAGCTGTTGGTCTGAAATCTGGGACTTTGATTTCTTGTGTCTCCTGTCTGAGAGAAGGATGTCCTACTCTTTCCCCGTAGGTGCCACAGGGAGTAGTTGAGCCCAGTGGGACAGTGGCATCTCCTAGAGAATGACTTTCTAATACATGTAGGGCAGTGCCTGTGCTGGGGCAGCTCACACCACTGTCTATCCTGGCTACATGTGAGTGGGTTCCAGTGTGTGCTTGATGCTTTGTACATGTGCATGATGCTTTCCTGATGGATTTGGCTTCTTTTGCAAGAGTCCCTACCCTAGACTGAAGGTGGACCAAGTACAAGATCGACAGCTGGAAAAGCGACCAACCTGGAGAAAATACACTGGGATCTTTACTCTTCTGTGCTCAACACACTGGACAAAGTGAAATGCTCCCCATTTCCCAGAGCCCCATGTGGAATCTGCATGTTTAGTGCAATACAGTATCTTCATTCTTTGTCTTTAATATTCTGATGTCACGTGGAAGTGTCTCCTAGAACACTGTGCTTCTGTCTCTGTGCAGCCAGGCTGCATCCTTTGATTTGAGCATGGGGGAATGTCCTGGGAGTTTGAAGCCAATGCTCACTTGTGTCCAGCATTCCTGCAGTGGGAAAGAGATCCTGACTCCTAATAAACCTGCCAGTCTGGTGAAGGGACACTGAAGCACTGCTCTGTCATATTCTGGTCAGGTGAAGGCTTTCTTGTGGTGTCATCCCATCCCTCACTGACATCTGAGCCAGACCCACACCCCACAGACAGTGCCCACAGCAGTCCAGCTCCAGGATTGCCTGGATGCTGCACCTGCTTTATTTATATCCAGGTATTTTGGGGCCCCTGAGACACTGCCAATGGCACTGGGGACTGGAAGAGGGCAGGGAAGTGTTGATCAGAGTAGAGAAAATTTCCAAATCCAGTATTTAAGGCATCAAAAGCTTGTTGTTAGTTCAACAGCAGTTTTAGAGGTGCTGGTTCCAGCCTTCAGCTCTTCCCGAGGTCATGTAGGTGGCAGCTTTGGTGTCCTCCAGCCTCACATCCCATTTCCATGCCATGCTACCAAAGGCTGAGATTCCTCCCTGGACACAGAGAGGAAGCCAAGCTCTGCAGGTGCACAAGATGTGCATTGCCATGTTTTTGCACTGAAATAAAGGAATGTATCAAACCTTGCTCCATGTCCTTCCCAACAGTCAGCTGGCCTCGGTGAGGAGCTGTCTGTGGCTGCACGAGGCTCCCCCTGATTCTGGGGCTCCACTCCTCCAATAATGTTCATGGAACATACCTCAGCGTGGTGGGGCATGAAATCAAAGCCATTTAGCAGATATTAGTCAGTGTAGCTTCCTAAACTTGACCAGAGCCGCTGTCAGGGCTTGCAGTGGTACCAGAGGGGTGTCCGGGGAAGGGGATGCTCCACGTCCTTCCAGGCCCAAGGTGCAGGTACTGTTGTCCTCAGTGTGTGCTCGCAGCAGTGGGGGTGTTCCGGCCAACCCCTGCTGTTCTCTGGCAGTGCTGTTGTGTTGTGATGCCCTTGTGAGTCCCAGTGCTGGTTATTCCCTCTCATTTCGTGTATGATCTTGTGGATTTATTTGTCCCTCCCTCCCCTCTGCCAGTCCGGGTGGCAGCAGCACACAGTAACTTATATTTCAGAGTAAATGCTGTAAACCTTATCATGTCTTTGTCCAGAACTATATTGATGAATAAATATCTGGTTTAATTGCACATTCAATGGGTTCAATAAAAAGCACAACTCCTTGAGATGTCCTGGGTGCCATCTGTGTAGTGCTGGTTGAGCTGAGGCGTGTGAAGAGCGGAGCTGTTCCCAGGTGCTGCTGGCCAGGGGGTGCTCAGGGGGTGCCTGAAAGTGAATTTACGCCCAGCCTGGACAGCTTGACCCCCCCGTGGTCTCAAAGGAATTGGCTGAGGGGTCTCTGGTCCAGCCCATTCTGGGCCCTGCAGAGCTGAGGAGCCTCCATGGATGTCCCTCAGTGTGTGTGTGTGTGTGTATTGTGTGTGTGTGACTCTTGGAGAAGTTTCTGTTGGAAAACCAGGGTGAGCTGCTGGGTGTGACATCCCAGCTACTCCAGCCTATTCCAGGATCTCCATCTGAGCTGTTTCCTGCAGGTGGCACAAGGGAAGGGCTCCTGGAGCTCCTCCCCACCCAGTGGCGTGTTCTCTGGGGCTCTGCCTGGCAGAGCGGCCTTACACTTGTAAGACAGAAACAATATTGCTTTCAACGAGTAAGACCTTGGGGTCTTCATGCCCTTCCTTGTCCTGTTTCATCTTGAACCTTCCAGCCACGTCTCTGAAATGGAGTTGTTTAACCTGGGAATGGGTTTGTGTGCAAAAAAAGAACACTGAGGGGGTTTATGTTTGCTTTTACCCCTCAGACAGGTGCATTTGAGGCCAGTGCTGTGGAAAACCACGTGCACTTAAAAGCATCGTTAACACGGGGGTGACGCTGCAGAAACACCCACAAGTTATTCCTGGACAGGAGAAGATGTTTTAATGTGAGGAAATTCGAATCTTGGTCTGTCTAAACCGCAGGGAGGTGATTCATTGACAGCCTAGGGGCTCATGGGGGAGTGTATGAAGTTTAAAACCTGTTTTAATCCATTAAGACTTGTTTAATCTCTCTCTCTGCAACTCCCTGGCATGAGGAGGAATCTGGGAATGGCTGGGCTCTGCTCCCAGGGAACAAGGGACAGGAGGAGAGAGAGTGGCCTCCAGCTGTGCCAGGGGAGGTTTCATTTGGATTTTAGGGAAAATTTCTTCATGGAAAGGGCTATCCAGCCCTGGCACAGCTGCCAGGGTGGGGGTGGAGTCCCCATCCCTGGGGGGATTGAAAGGACATGTGGATGTGGCACTTGGGAACATGGTCAGTGGTGGCCTTGCCGGTGCTGGTGGATGGTTGGACTTGATCTTGAAGGTCTTTTCCAACCTCAGTGATCACAAGGTTTTGTGCTGTGTTGTGCACACAGTTCATGGCACTTCCTAAACCAAAAGCTCAGCATTCAGCTGTAAAATCTCCTTTATTGGCTACATTTTGCCATCATGGTCTCGCATTCGTATCCTTGCCCGTGGTGGCGTGTGAGAACTGCATGGTCTTTAAGGTCCCTTCCAAGCCAAACCACGCTGTGATTCCATAATTCATGCCTGCCCCTGCCTATAAGCAGCTGGATAACGACCCCCCACTTCAGCAGGACCTGAAGGACCCAAACCACACAAGCTGGCAAGTGCATCTCTTTGATTTTTTTTTTTTAACCTTCTCTTTAATGGTGTACCACAAAAGAAATGCAAGTTGAAATATATTTTTCTCCAAATATATATATTTATATAATATATAATCTTAGTTAACTCAAGTATATACATTGTATAATAAATAATGCTTATAAAAAGAGAAATTTTCTGAATATAAAATAAAAAAAAATCGACCTCTACAACTTTATACAAAACTTTGGATACAGCAGATTGATGGAAAAAGATCTTCCATTCAGTGCTAGAATACCTGGCTACAGTAAAATAATTACAAGGCAATAAATGTTCTATTTAATATTAAATACCTTTTCTTGATTAAAAAAAAACAAACAAAAAGGGGATTTTGTTTAAAGTCAGGTACTGGGAGTCCTTCCAGACAAGGAATTTAATATATACTTTAAATAGATGCATATCAGAGGACAACTTGGCTCTGGGTGGGGAGGGGTTTTGAGCTCTCTGTGATTTTATTTTTTGGAAGTGGAGGCTCCTCTGGCCCTGGGAGTGCAGGAGCTCCTCACACTCTGCCCGGGAAGGACCTGGAATTTTGCTCTGGTTGTTCCCCACACAGGTGTGAGAGCTGGGCCCTCCCTGTGCCCGCTTTATTGCTCTTTGTGCCACTCCTTCCGCCGGAGAAGGGAGAGAGTGGGGCAGCAGCTCCGGCTGGGACGGGCTGGCCACGGGGCCCTGGGGGATCACTGCTGGGTCAGCAGTGCCTCTGGACAGCCCACCAGGACAGGGAGAATCTGGGCTTTTAGATCTCAGTTCCCCCCGAGAAGGTGAGCCCAGAGTGACGTGAGGGGGCCTGGGGGGCAGTGGTGGGACAGACCCCGGTTCTTCTGCGCTGAGCTGGGCCCTGTGGGGCCCAAATCCCTGCTGATGGTTTGTGTGCTCTGTGGGGACTTCAGGAACAACTGCTGATAGCTCAGCAAATCCTGTGGGAAGGGGAGAGTCTGCCTGGGCTTGTGCTGTGGGATAAAGGTCTCCCCTGCCTGCCTCCCTCACCTCCCCCTTGCTGGATGCGGTGGTTGGATCGCTGTGTCTGATGGGCAGGGCTGGGACAGACACTCCCTCTCACCTGGGAGGTGACTTGTCCCCAGAGGCACCCCTGAGCTTCCTCTGAGATACAAAGTCACGTCAGGGAATGCTTAGTCCGTAGGTGCAGGGACTGAGTGGATCCCAGATCCCTGAGATCCCCTCCCAGGTGCTGGGGCCGTGCTGTGTCCCCTGTGAGAGGTGCCAGCAGTGCCCTGTGCCCTGCCCTCGTCCTGGAGGATCAGCTCTGGTCTCTGCCTTCCTGCCACCGTCCCCAGGGGACTGTAGGAGATGTGGGAGCAGGGAGAGCAGAGGGCAGAGGGAAGGAGAGACCACCCGTGGGCTCTGTGTGCTCGGGCAGGTTTGGTTCTCCAGCATCATCTCCGTGGAGCAGGCAGGAGGGAGCTGGGCTGGTGTCAGGGTTTGCCTCCTCTGCTCTTCCCCACCACATCTGCCAAGCCCAGGACAGCCCTGGCAGCAGCTGAGGGAGCTGTCCCTGCTCAGCTTCCACCATGTAAAACCCATTTCCACCCGAGCCCTGCCCCGGTGTCTGCACAGGCAGGACCTCTGGCCTAGGACAGAGCTCGGAGTGTGCTGTGGCAGCTCTGCCTGCTGTGCCCCGGCCTGGCTGGGGCTCCCCCGTCCCTGCCTGTGCCCCGGGAGCAGCAGTCACAGATCCAAGGCCAGCCCTAACCCGGGTGAGGGGCTGGAGCCACTGGCAGTTCCGTGCCATCCTCTGCGGGGGCCGGGCCCTGGGCCCTGCTCTGGGCGCCCTCCACGAGCAGGCACCTCCCTGGGCCTACTTGCAGGTGTGGACGTCGTAGACCCGGGTGCACTCCTGGCAGCTGACGTAGCAGCACCAGTGGAAGATGCAGTGACACTTCTCCTTGCGCTTCTCAGTCCGGGTGTTGTGGCCGCGGCCGCAGCACAGCAGGTCGCAGCCGTCGATGCCGTGGGAGGTGACGTTGCAGGTCCTGTCCCTGGTCCCAAAGGAGCCCGTCTCAGGGTTGGGCTCGCAGAAGTTGGGCGAGTTCTCGTAGTAGACCAGGTCCCGCTCGGTCGGTGGCTTGAAAAGCGCGTACTTGGCCCTGAGAGTTTCCACCCAGCCCCGGGATTCCCGGTGCTTTTCCACCACCATCTCTGAGGCGCTGTCGTATTTATCCTTCAGGAAGTCCCCGATGGCCCGGAAATCGGGCTGGGCCCACCAGCAGGTCTTCACCTCACAGCTCCCCGACAGCCCGTGGCACTTGCACTTGAGGTGCATGTGGTCCAGGATGGTCTGTGGGGGGAGAGAACAGGATCAGCAGCAGGGTTTGATTTCCAGCCCCTGCCTTTGCCACCTGGGCTGAAATGGCTGCTCTGAGCTCGGTCTGGCAAGTGTGGGCTGGTTGGGAATGAGTTTTGGTGGCCAGAAATGTCTCCATACAGGCGTTGCACCAGAAAAGCATGAGGTGGGCAGCTGCTCTAATCATCCACCCAATCTAATCTAGTCTAATCTAATCTACTCTAATCTAATATAATGCAGTCTAATCCAATCTAATCCCAGGGTCTGGCCCTTCACTGGGATCCCCCTGACCTGTTTGTGTGCACAGTCAGAGCCCAGAGAAGGGGAGGATTGGACTGGTGTCTCTGACACCCAGCAATGGAGACTGATCCCTTGTCCTCTCTTTGCTGATGACCTTTCCTTCACGGCCCAAGTCTGACAGTTTGCACTAGAACATGATGAAATCTGTGGACACAAATCTCTTTCCCAGAAACCTCCTCTGTGTTGAGCAAAATAATCACTGATTTCTGACAAAATTACTGGAGTTTGGTGGGTTTTTTGTGCCAGAAGCTGTCAGCCTTCTGCCCTTCCCCGTCTGCCTGCTGTGGTGTGGAAAAGCCATATCAGTGTTTGCTTCAAGCACTGTTGAAAAGGTCTGACTGAGTTTGCAGATGACCCAGACCACGGTGACAGCAGGAATGGAATGGAGTGGAATAGAATAGAAATAGAAATAATAGACTAGACTAGAGTAGAGTAGAATATTTGAGTTGGAAGGGACTGACAACCATCATCCACCCCAGGGAACACTGGAACGATGTTATAACAGGGAACACGTAGGAAGGAGGAGCTTGGGAGGAAAATCCTCTTGGTCCACTGCTGACCTGGGGTCTCTCCTGGCTGAGTTGTGTTTATACAACGTGGCCTTGGAAGATGTCCTCAGGTTGCCCCGAGAAGCTGTGGCTGCCCCATCCCTGGAAGTGTCCAAGGCCAGGGGCTCAGACAGGGCTTGGAGCATCCTGGGCTGGTGGAAGGTGTCCCTGGCCATGGCAGGGGGTGGCACTGGATGGGCTTTAAGGTCTCTTCCAGCCCAACCATGCCACGATTCTGTGTGTGTGCTGCAAGCAAGGCATGTTTGGATAGAGCGGAAACGTGTTTGAAGAGAGTGGAAATGCTGGGCCCCGGGAGACAACCGTAGGAAGCCTCAGCCTGGGAATTACACCAGGAGGAGCCCCCCTGGGCCATCCTGCAGGCACGGCCCCCCCCTCCCCACACTCACCGTTCTCCCGGCCTCGTTGTTGTGCCTGTTCATGGCCGAGCGCGCGTCTGGGCGGTTCTCACGGGCGTCCGCGAACTCCCGGGACACCAGCACCCCGAAATCGGCGTCCTCGCTGCAGCCTCCCCACTTCCAGCCGTCCCCGGGGGGGCCCTTGTGGTGGGAGTCGCAGCCGCAGATGGTGGAGGTGCCCTCGGCGCAGGAGCGCGTGACGGCAAAGGCCACGCCGGCCGAGGCGATGGCGTGCACGAAGGCCGACTCGCGGGTGGCTGCAGACACAGAGCCGGGAGGTTAGCGGGCAGCCTTTTCCCTCCCGACCCCCCTCAGCAGCTCCTAAACCCTGCTGGAAAGCCAGAAGTTATTTTATGGGTGTTTTAAGGAATGTTTTCTGGAGTGGGTGCTGCCGGAATCGCCCCTGAAGGAGGATGAGGAGGAGGGAGAGGAGCTTTGGGGTTCTCCCAAATAGAGCTGGTGCAGGATTTGATCCAGCACAGGGGCCCAAGCGGTGAACAGAACACCAGTAGGAGCTCAGGGGCCTCAGAAGAGAGTTACTGGAACCCAGGGAGGGGCTCCATGCCAGAGGTTATTCCAAGGGGAGATGATGAAGCCCACTGGCATTGAGAAAAGTTTTAGGTCATTCAGGACAGACTGTGGCAGCACAAAGCCCAAGAGCTGGTCATTCCTGGTCAGTGTGTCCACACAAACAACATGTGACTTGTCCCTTAGTGGAGATAAACAGATAATAAATAATAAAACCCAACTTCAAGATGCCCATGAAGTTGCTCACAAGTTACTGAGAAATCCTGGAGGAAATCAAAACAGAGCCACAAAATATGCTGGGTTGGAAGGGCCCCACAGGGATCATGGAGTGCCACTCCTGACCCTGCACAGGATCCCCAGGTTTGATAAGCAGGACTTTCCTCTCAGGAAGCAGATGAAACTCAAGGCTCTCTGTAACCATTGCCAGGCTCCAGGGAACAGTTGCAGTGAATGAATTTTGGCCCCAAGGAGCAAAGCTGGAGACAGCCCTGAAAGGTGCTGAGAGCTGCAGAAAGGGTGAAATAAAGTGCCCAGGATTCCTGGGTGGATGGGGGCTGGGAATGGCAGTCAGGGGGGGATCCCCGTGCTGAGGGAGGGAAAATGTTCCAGCAGGACAGGGAGACCTGGGCAGGTGGTGGGGACAAACCAGAAAATCCACCGGAAGATGAAGAAGGTACAGTGGGTTTGCTGAGCTGGAGCATCCCAGTCCATCCCCTCTCCCTGTGGCCATGGCAGGGTGACCTTCAAGCCATCCCCTTCCCTGGACATTCTGTGGGGCCCTGACCTGGACTGGGGAGAGCAGCAGCAATGACAGAGCCCCCCGGGGGTGTCCCCAGCAGTTTGTGTGGCCTGGGTGGCATTTCCCTACTGTGAGTTCTGTGAATTTAATGGCCTGGGTTTGGGAGTCCTGACCTCTGTCCATAAGTGGACAAAACACAGTCAAACCGAGAGGGTATTTCCTGCATTTTCCTGCATTATCCTTGGTGTGTTAACCCCCCAGGAGGCTGTTGGAGAAGCTGGGACATGCTCTGAACTGAGCTGGTCTGTCTGATGGCTCTTCCCCTGGTTTGAAGGCAGGACATTGGAGAACTTGGATTTTTTTACAGCCCAGCCAAGTTACATCCCTTGTTCCTGTGCTCACATTGACTTTCACCTTCAAGTATCTTTAGTGGCCCCTGAGTTTACTCCATGGTTCTTGCAGAGAGCAAAACTGCCATTTTCCCATGCTCAAAGAGCTGTTTTTGTTAAATCTTGCCATAAAATGCTGTCCATGACAGTCCCCAGCCGGGGGTGATTCCCCTTTCCAGGGAGCCAACTCTGCCTCAGCTGAGGGCTGACTGGGGCTGGAGGAGAGCAGGCCCCTCCACAGCTCAGGGTGCTCAGAGGTGTCTCCTGTCTCAGGGCACAGCCTGGCCAGGCCCCCGTGGCTGTCCCTGCTCCCTTGGACAGTTCCTGCAGTGGTGAGCTGACTGTTCACTGCCAGGGTGTCCTTAAACCTTCCTTGTTGTTTTGGCTGGGTGTTTTTTAAGGTTTCTCTGTTTTTTCTAAAGCAGTGTTTGTGCTCTTTCTACTCATTTTGAAATCAAGAGGGGTTGGACCGTTGGCCTCAGTGGCTGCACTAAGCCAGGCTCTCCCAGGCACAGTCAGTGTCTCAGCCTCCCCTGGGGTGCCTTTTGGCTCAGAGCCTCGTTGTGCCACGCTCTGCACACCCTCAGCTCCCTGGGGAGTGACCCTGGGGTGCTTCACCCCGCCCTGTAAGGATGGAGACTGCAGGTCTCTCAATCCAGAGCAGATGCAGGAGTCAATCCAACCTCCCTCCCCACGTGCAGGAGGCGGGGAGGAGCTGGAGGCCGTTTTTCAGGGGCTGCTGTGTCTGGGCAGGGGGCAGGAGAGTTCCAGAGCCTCTGGGTGTGGTGTGACCGGGTGATCAGGACACTCAGTGGATGTGGGACGAAGCCACAAATTTCTGCTGAGGAAACGACCTTGGAGCCCATCCCTCCTTCCAGAGCAGGAGCCACAGGCAGCCTCGGCCCATCCCCTCAGCGGTGCCCTGCACCCCTCCCCTGCAGCAGGTCTCTCTCTCCAGCTTCAGTCTCTCTGTGGAGGTGGGTCTGGCTTCCAAAAACCAAGCACCCCAAGCCAGGCTGATTGCAACCCGTGCAGGCACCGGGAGGAGATGGCTGTGGGTTGTTCCAGCTGTGGAAAGCACAGCTCTGCTCTACTGCAGCCAAATGGGGTCCCAAACCAGGGCTGCTCAGCCGTGTCTGTGCTGCTGGGACCCTGCCGTGGTTTCCACTTTCTTTGAGTTCAAACTCTTCCCTCCTTGCCCTTCCCACCTCCCATGTGCCAGCGGGGATCCACCTCCCAAGGTTTTCCTTGGGTATCTTTCACCAGCTGCTTGTACTGGGAGCACTGGGAGCTGTGGGCCACCAGCTGAAGATCCCCGCACCAGCTGGGCTGTTTCAGCCTCTTTGGGTGGCCTGTGATCCAAAGCACATCAGATTAGAGGAGCCAGGGAGCCCTTCTGGCCCCGGACCGGGACAGCTCTGGGACAGGGAGGGGACGGGAGCTGCTCTCCCGGCTGATGTGCCTTCGCGTTCCATCCAGAGGGTGTGGATGGGCACCGGGAGGGCCACGGGAAGGAGGGCCACGGGAAAGAGGGTCAGCGCAGATTTTGTACGTCTGGGAAGGGAGCGGGGATGGTGGGATGGAGCCGAGGCGGGACTGGCACGGCCCCGGAGCTGCATCGCTCCCGCAGCTCCCCGGGCACCCTCAGCTCCCCCGGCACCCCCGCCATGCCAGGGGCGGGGAGAGCGAGCTGCAAACACAAACCCCTCGCCTGGAAATCCTCGCCTGGATCTGGGCGAGGAGCCGGGAGAATTTCCCAGAGACGAGATGCGGGAGCAGCGTTCCCAGAACCAGGGGAGGGGCTGGCGAGGGAGGATTAGAGCCGCCTTGACAGTGCACCACCGCGCCTGTGTCCCGGCCGGGCCGTTACCTGCTGGGACACTCAATTTGCCATTGTTCCCGCCGTGTCACACTGTATTACCCGCATAATGCGGAATGTTTCCGCCGGCCAGCGTACCCACGGCACAGAGCACTGGCATTCCCCAGGAGCACCTCGTAGCAACGGGGCAATGTTCCCCTGTCCTGCCGTCACCCTCCAATCCCGCCGGCCCGGCTGGGAAATCCCTATTGATGGCGCTCCCCGGCCCCCCGCCCCCGGCTCAGGATGGCCCCAAGGGCGTGTGAATGCGGCAGCGATTTGAAACGACTGCGGCGCTCGGATGGTATCGCTCGCCCTGCCTCACAGTAGGGGAGGAAGCTTAGCTCTTTCTCATCGGTATAAGCTTATTTTTCTCTCTCCCTCTCTCCATTCCCTCCCCCTCCCTTTAAGCTGCTGAGTTTATATCAAGACGGCCCCCTGATCCCACACACCCCTGTTTAGATGCAAATGACTGCGAGTGTCATGGCTGAGAAAAGCCACGGGTTATCTTGGTGCGGGGCCTGGGCCTTTTCACAGCTCGTGGCGGGGGCTTAGCCGAGCACAAGGACCCCCGAAGGCAGCGGGCCCCGCGGCTCCCCCGCCCTGCCCCGCTCCCGCAGCCCCCGCCGGCCGCGGGGAGGATCGTCCTGCGGGACCGGCGGCGTCTTCCTGGAGGATCCTCCCGGAGGAGGCAGGGGCAGAGCGCATCCCCCGTCCCGAGGGCTGTGTGAGCCCGCACGGGCTCCTGCAGGTCGCTGCAGCAGATCCCGCCCTGCCCGCGGCTCCCGGACCTCTTCTCCCCCGCCAGGGCTTGGTCTCCAGGTGCCCGTGGGGCCTTCCTGCCTCCCGCCCTCACAACCAGCTCGTTCTGGGCACCAGCTCTGAGCAAAACCACGGGGTTTATCAATACCCCAGAGAAAGGGCATCCCCCACCCTCCCAGAGCAGTGTCACCCGGCTGCTAGCTCAGCCCGGGCTTTGGGCTGGAGAAGCCACTGAATTTGGGTAAGAACTGACCTTATTGCACAAAGAAAAGGGAGAGGAGGGAGGGGGAAAGCAGGTTTTTCCTCCCTCCCTGTCCCAGACTGCACACCTGCAGTATAAATCATCCTGGGGAATTTGCTTGTAAAAACATGATCTTACCCCACGTTCGGGGGTTGGTTTTGGTTCTTTGGGTTTTTTTCATAGCCCAGGTAAGAAAATAAGACATGCAAAGGAGAAAACTTAGAATCCCAGGATGGTGGGAAGGGACCTTAAAGCTCACCCGGTCCCACCCCCCTGCCATGAGCAGGGACACCTTCCACCAGCCCAGGTTGCTCCAAGCCCCGTCTAACCTGGCCTTGGACACTTCCAGGGATCCAGGAACAGCCACAGCTTCTCTGGGCAACCTGTGCCAGGGCCTACCCACTCTCCCCGGGAGGGATTCCTTCTCCATATCCCATCTAACCCTGCCCTCTGGCAGTGGGAAGCCATTCTTCCTTGTCCTGTCACTATATTATACTATATTATTCCCAAGTCCCTCTCCAGTTTTCTTGGAGCCCCTTTAGGGCTTGGAAGGGGCTCTCAGGTCTCCCTGGAGCCTTCTCTTCTCCAGGTTGAACATCCCTCAGCTCTCCCAGCCTGTCCTTCCATGGAGGAAGATAATCAGATGTGCCCAGAAGCTGCATTGCTTTCCAGACTAAGGTCTCCTTGAATGGAAGCCACTGTGATGAACACTGTGGTGAATGCAGCCCCTTTAAAAGGAAATTACCCTCCTTTTCCTTCCAGGCTGCACTGGAAATGATTTTCGATGCTATTGCAGTGAGAGCTGCACCCCTGAAGCTTCTCCAAAACAGCCTCAGTGTAGCTGAGGGAGCAGAGGATGAGATTACCCCAAATGTTGCTCTGCTACACACGGGTGATTTCAGCCAGGCAGTTGTCCCAGGTGGGACACCAACTCCTTTGGGCTTGGTATTCCCTGGCTGTTGGCCTAATGACAGTGTGAGCTGCAGCAGGGATTGTCCTCCTAGTCTGGGTCTGCTTGTGGCGTTGCCCTCTGTGCTGGAGATCAGTGACAGGGGACATGGCAAAGGTTCCTGTGGATGCCACAGGGCTCAGATCCAGGTTCTGGGCGCAAAACCTCCTGATTTGAGGCTCTCCTAAGGTTGCTCCAAGAAACTGGAGAGGGACTCTCCATGATTCCGTGACTGTTGTTGTTGCTGCACCTAAGGAAGACGGAGCAGCAGCCTGGGAGAAGGTGATGCTGTGTTGGACACGATGCTCTCTGAGAAGACCCTTCCCAAACTGTCCAATGATTCCCTGAAGGCCCAGGAGTGGCCTCACCTCCCCACACCCCCTCAGCAGTGATGAGTGTGCTGGTCCCAGAGCCAGCATAGAGAAGGAGCCCTTTCAGCTCTGTCACCAACATTCTCTCTCCCCTCAGCTGATGAAGCTGGGGCTCAAAAGGTTCTGATTCCCTCTGTGCCTCCTCAGGCTGCAAACTTTGGGGCTCTCCAAGGTTCCCTGTGTTCCTCACAGGTGACAGGAGCCCCATTAATTGTTCAGGCAGCAGAGAAAAGACACGAGCAAAGCTTGGAAATGTAAATAAATGTAAATAAGCCCCCACTGTGGGCTGGGCTGGGCTTTGATGTGCCCTTGTTTGCAGATGAGACTTTATTTTTAACTGCTCTACTTACAGGTTAGTGAGGCACCAGAATAACTGCATTTGGGGAGCGGGGAGGGCCTGGCAGTGCTGCCTGGGATTGGGAGAGCTGGATAACGAGTGTGCTCACTGATTTTTCCTCCGTCTGTCAGAAGGAGCTTCGGCGTTTGGGTGATATTTTACCTTGTCAGCTCGGGCTGCCTGGCAGTGCTGAGGCAAGTCCACACAGGAGCCTCTGCTCCAGTCCCTGTAGCCCAAAGGATCTTAAAATATTCTTCATAAATCCAAAGTTCAGTTTGCTCATTACTGGGAGGATGGTTCAAATCCAATTTTTAAGCGCTTTCACGCTGACAGAAGTGGTGGTGAGAGATTTCCAGTGCTCCAGCAGTTCTTTCAGAACGTGTTTAAAATTTTTATGACAGTTTTTTAATGATAGTTGGGGTGTTTGTTTTTTTTTAAAGAGAATTAAAACTTTCTGATCTTTTAAGTGCTGAAGTTTAAGACAGGTTTTTATTAGGCAGCAAGTTAGAGTGTGGTGAGCCTTGATGACAGGTTAGTGGGTAGTAAATACAGTAGTTACCCCAAAATACATCCTGGCCAAAAAGAGGGGAAATGATTGTCAGGGTCCCTATTAGTGCTCTAATGAGACTTTACAATCCTGACTCCTGCAAAGAATTGCACCTTAACACAAAGGAGTAATTCTCACTGAAATATTGGACTGTCATTTCAGGGAACTGAAATGGTTCCTTCCCTTACTTGGAAAAAGCTCTCATGGACTGTTGATGTGCACGGTCTTGGGGCTCTGTAAGAATGTTCACCTGCACTCTCCAGGAGACCACTGGGAAATAGTCCAGTGTCCTGCTCTCACTCCAACCTCCCCACTTGCTTAAAGGCTATACCATAATATTCCCATTTCCAAGGCAGCACTGGAAAGAATAATTCCTGTGCAGTGAAGAGGCTGCAGGGACCAGGGTGGGGGTGTGGACACCCCTGAGGCTGGGAGGGAAATGCTCTTGGTTGTGTTTGGGAAGCTGTGAAACCAAGACGTTACCTGGGGATGTCCCTTGTGCTAAACGTGGCCCAGGGTCACCAGAACCCACAGGGCAGGATGGACAAGCTGGAGATTTTCATCCACTGGGAGTTTCTAACCCAACCCTGGCCTCAGTTTCCTGGGATTGCCTTTTAATCCGAGGTCTTGGTTTGCTAATGGGACGTCTGAGATGTGGGACAGGTTACCTGGAGCTGTGTCAGGGCAGGCTCAGGTTGGATCTCAGAGAAAGGTTCTTCCCCCAGAGGGTGGTTGGCACTGACCAGGCTCCCCAGGGCAGTGGGCACAGCCCCAAGGCTGCCAGAGCTCCAGGAGGGTTTGGACAACGCTCTGAGGGACAGGGGGGGATTGTTGGGGTGTCTGTGCAGGGCCAGGGGTTGGACTGGATGGTCCTTGTGGGTTCCTCCCAGCTGAGAATATTCCATGATTCACTGAGCCCAAACCCTTCCCAGGCCGTGGTGCCTCAGGCTGTGATTTCACACGGTGTAAAATGTTTTATGTAAAATCAGTGCCTGGGAGTTTAAACTGAGCAGTTTGGGGTGGTTTTCTTTTCTGGTCAGGAGGGTGCTGATTTCACTCCAACTCTGAAGGTGCTTTGTGTCTTTTTCTCCAGAGGTGGAGACAAGTGGAATCCATCAGCCACAGTTCCCAACCCCTCTGACAGCTCTGAGAAAGCCAATTCCAGACCTGTGTCCAAATGAGATCAAAGAGAGGGATTTTGTGCTGACCCAGTGCACACACCTTCCCCCCCGGCATGTCTGATGCCAGGCAGCCCTTTGTGGCCACCTGAAACCCAGGCAGAGTTTTTATTGACTTGAACATCTGCCAGAAAACCATTTCATGAACGTCAACAGGCTGGAAAGAAGAAAATTCATCTCGGGGAAGGGACTCGAATGAGCTCGACTCGTTTCTTCTCCCCGAGTTAACAGGTGCGTCGAGGATTTTAGTCACCTGTGCAGGGTGCTGCAATTCAAACACCCCTCCCTTTTAAAAACCCTTTTTCAGTCACGGGGCCTGGCTGGGAGCTCAGTGAAATCCTTGGCCAGAAAAAGGGTCAAGTGCAGACTCAACACCCCTTTCAGAGCAGCCACAGGGAAAACAAAGCGGGGCTGCGGAAAGCGCCAAAATGGACCATTTGCAGCGTCCCTTTAAAGTCAAAATGTTTCTTTTCAGGCTTGAAAAAGGGGGGCCTTTCTGTGGGGCATTTTGGAAATGAAATAGAATTTCAAGCCCAGATCAAGGTGCTCGTGGTGTCAAGGCATGAGTTAACCAAATCCTCCTCGTTTCGAGTTGAAAGCGAGAACTTCACGGGGATTTGAGCAGGAAAGCCTCACAGTGGATGAAGAGAAATTTAATTTCATGAAGAATGTCAGTTTTCATGTGTTCTTGTCCACTCTGAAGGGGAAAAAAGATATTTGATCTCTCCA
The DNA here is from genome assembly GCA_035584735.1 of Pseudotriccus pelzelni. Taxonomy (NCBI): domain Eukaryota; kingdom Metazoa; phylum Chordata; class Aves; order Passeriformes; family Tyrannidae; genus Pseudotriccus; species Pseudotriccus pelzelni. Next base: position 3,222,716 of record JAWMRA010000076.1, on the reverse strand, counting down.
GCAAAAACTGCTTTTACGTCCAGGCAGGATCTGGGCCACAAAGCATTGCTGTTCTGTAATCAGTGCAGAGCCAACGGCTTTTACCTTTGGAGGGCACTTTCACTCTGGGGATCCTGCACTCCAGACCAAAGGGATCCTGACTACAATGACTCTTTCAAGAGATGAATGTGGCCCTCCACTAAGGCAGAAAACTGGATTATGAGGGTCAAGTGCAGTGCAGTTCATTACCATCCCTGCCCTGCCACTGAAGAGTGGCAGCAACAATGGATTGGCCTCGGGACAGATTTCAAGGGATAATGGTGCTGATTTTAGGGCTGCTGACATTTTCCACTTCAGCCTGGAAGGATTGGCTGGCCTGCCTGGGAAGCAGCATGGGCTGAGATCATCTGATTCCAGAAGAAATATGATTTTTTCCCTGCTGTCACCAGCTTTGCTTGTCTACAGGCCACTTATTTCCTCCCTCTGAGCTTCAGCTGAAGCGTTTCTAGAAAGCTGGGAATTACCTGACCTTGGCAAGTGCTGCTGGTCCAACCCCTCCTGAGGGAAAAGCAACTTCCCCTTCCAGCTCAGTTATGGGACAGGAGTTTGGCCTCACCTTCAGCATTTCACTTCTTGGCAGCTCTTTGGACTGGGTGAAAACCACCCTTCCCCCGTAGGATTGCAGGACCCTTTCCCGGGGTTTCCATGGAAACACAGCTGCTTTTAAAAATATCTGCTCCTTCCTACGGTGGGAGAGACTCCACCAGTTCTTTCGTGCTGCCCAGTCCTCCCCTTGGGATGGGCTGTTTGCCCATTGCCCCCCACCCCAGATCAAGGCTTGCCCTGGCCTGGGAGCTGCTTTGCTGCTAAAGCAGCAGCTCAAGTCAGAAATCCATCACAGGACACAGCCTGGACCGTGAAGAGCCCCCAACTCCCAGGAGGCAAAGCCCAGGAGCTGCTTCCATAATCCTTGAGTTCCTGGTGAGGATCCTCCATCCTGGCCAGTCCTGCATCCACGGGGCAGCTCAGCCTCCCTGTCTCAGGTCCAGGGCAAAGACTGAAGGACTTTGGGGTCTGGCCCAAGGGCACCTCTGCACCTCTTTGGGATGAAAGCCTGCCAGGAGATCCCCGTGTCCAATGCCTGGGGCACCAGGTTTGGCTTCAGACCGGACAGGCAGCCCCTCTGCCCCTCCCAGGGCCGTGCACAGCCCCTGACCCCACTGAATTCAGCACCAGGCAGGGAACCACTGCATTCCCAACACTCATCCCCCTCTGACAGGCACCTCTGCCTGCCCCTGTTTGCCATAACAACGGTTTCCAGGCAGTCCTGCCTGCTGGAAGCACAAATCCCAGTGCTTTATATCAACCTAAACAGCTCCACAGACAAAACATCTTGTCGGCATCTCCACGATCTCTGCTGATTGAGCCGGTGATGGATGTGGCACAGCAAAACCACAGGGCTCAGGCGTTTTCTCTGCCTGCTGAAGGGCTCCCAGAGGGGCTGGGAAGTGGCACAGGGAAGAGCAGGGCAGGGGATTCTCACTTTGTTGCCATACAAAGCACATTCAGAAGCCCTCCCAGTGATGACCAGCTGGAATTAAAGCCCGAATTGTTACCTCTCCACCCTATCTTTTCAGACAGCCCTCCCAGTTTCTCTAAATAGCACCAGGATGACTTCAGGGTTTGTGTCGGCTGTTGGCAAATACCTGCCCTGCCTGGCTCTCCAGATTTTTGGGACAGAGCGAAAGAGAACCCCGGGACACCCAGGGAGGGGGGTCTGGGGCATCGTGGAAAGGTTCAGAGCCTGTGCAAGGAGGCTGCTGCTCAGAGAGGGCCTCTCAGCACTGCAGAGCTGCCAGCAGGGAGCAGGGGCTGGGGGGACCAGCCCAGGATTTGGCAGCTCTGAAGGATTTGTGGGCAAGCCCCGTGTGAGTCCCACCCCTGTGTCCTGCTGTCCTCATGTCTGGGTGTGTGCTGAGCTCTCTGCCCCCCCCTGCATCCAGCCAAGCCACCACCTGGTTCTGCCCAAAACAGTGAGATTTTTTCCTTCAAAGCAGGGAGATTTCAGCAGAGGAACACGAGCCCTTCCGTTCTCTGGCTGGCTTTGCAGCCTTTCCAGTCACATTTGTAACCTCTCCTCGCGCAGCTCAGGCCCAGAGCTTTGTCATGACAAGCAGTGGGCAGGTTCCCATTTCAGCAGAGGAGCTGAGACTTTAAGGAAAACATTCCTTTTTGCAGGATCCCTAATGAAATCACTGGAGCTGGCAGCCCTGGGAGCTGGAGTGTGCATTTCCAGCCCCCTTTTCCCTGGCACAGGCAGCTGAGAACCCGCTGCCAAAGCTGAAGTTTGTCCAGATTATTTAGCAAATACACACAAGCACTTCAGGAGAGAATCCACAAACAAGTCACTAATCCAAAAAGGGAAAAAAAAAAAGCTGAATCCAAAAGGATGAGTGCAAGTTTGCTGAGGGCACAGAGATAGGAGGAATTCTGGTGGTAGGATTAAACCCAATTTACGCTTTCAGTCATGAGCTAGAAAATGCATCTGGGGCTGGGAGAACAGCAACACGACTGAGGGGTTTTTCCACTTACATAGCACGGGACCATCACCTCCTGCTTTATCCTGACTCTTGAGCCCTCCTGCCAACCACAGGCAACACTTGCATAGCCCAAAATGGGGAGAAAAAGGCTGTTTGCATAATAACAGGAGCTGAGACTGCTGCGAGTGACTTCCAAAGAGCTGAATGCCAGGACAGCCCAGGGAGTGGGGCTGGGGCAGCACCTCTTGCAGGGCCCCTTCCCTAATGCTTTAATATGTCATTAATATGCACCTCCCCGAGGCATCCCCGGGTTTGCTCATGAAAGATTAAAGAGGAGGAGGTTTCTACCGGTTTTTGTTTTGTGTTCTCTCACGTTTTGCTGGACGGTCCTGCCTGTTCCCTCTGCAAACACCCCGGGGCTGGGGTTTGTCTCCCGGCACAACCATCCCCTGGCAAGGCGCTCCTGTGACGCCCAGGAGGTTGGAGGATCAAAAAGTCACCGAGTCATTAAGGCTGGAAAAGACCTCCAGGATGATCAGGTTCGACCTGTGACTGATCCCTGCCTTGTCACCCCCCCCCACCACAGCACGGAGTCCTGCCTGGGACACCTCCAGGGCTGGGGACTCCAAACCTCCCTGGGCAGCTCATCCCAATGTTTAACAACCCTTTCCAGGGAGAAATTCCTCCTGATGTCCAACCTGCCCCTCCCCTGGCACAGCCTGAGGCCGTTCCCTCTCCTCCTGTCCCTG
>JAWMRA010000076.1:3189303-3211511 GCA_035584735.1 Pseudotriccus pelzelni | reverse complement strand
AGATGGATGGAGGGATGGAGGGATGGATGGAGGGAGGGATGGAGGGACAGATGGAGGGAGGGATGGAGTGACAGATGTATGGAGGGATGGAGGGACAGATGGATGGAGGGATGGATGGAGGGAGAGATGGAGGGACAGATGGATGGAGGGATGGAGGGATGGATGGAGGGAGGGATGGAGGGACAGATGGAGGGAGGGATGGAGTGACAGATGGATGAAGGGATGGAGGGATGGAGGGAGGGAGGGATAGACAGGCTGTAGACAGGCTGGCAGGGGATGGATTACTTTAAACTCTGAGTGTTTAATCCCAGGGAGACATGAATGGAAAAGAAAAAGAGTGCAGGGATATGGGAAGTGAAAGCCAGAGCAGGGAATAGCCAGGGTGAGGCTCATGGAAGCACAAAGGTGAGTGTTGGGATGCCCTGCTCAGTGTGAGTGTTTATTGTATTTATGTTACAGATGGAAATATTAGCCATCATTTTATGTATTTCTCATTCTGCTCTATCAGCCAATAAAAAAGAAGAAGAGCAGATGAAGGTGAAAGCAAAGGGTGCTTTCATCACCGTGGTGGAAATGATCCAGCTCTTCCAGGGTTAAAACCTCACATTTGCTGCTGTTTCTGATGCCACAACCTCTCCTGATCCACGGCTCTCCAAAGCCAGGAGGTTTCCCTGCCAATGTGATGCTGCCCCAGAAGGCTGTGCCACCCTCCCCCCTGGCTGTGCTGAGCAGTGCCCAGAGTGTCAGCAGCAAGATCCTCCTGCTCCTCACAGCCCCAGCCCTGCATGTTTGCTAACCCTCTGAATAGATCAGGTCAGTTTTTGGGAGGCCCTTTGTTTCCTCTCACAATGTTCACTGAGGGTGTCCCACAACCGCTACAGGTGTGATGGAGCCAAACTTCCCACTGGCACCAGATGACATAAAAAGGGGAAACGACCGAAGAGCAGCCTGGAAGTTTAGGTTGGGCATCAGGAAGGATTCCCTTTCCAGGTGCCTGGCAGCATGAGGGGAGTGTCATCCATGGGAATTTGGGGGTGCCAGCTGGACACAGCCCCTGCTGCTTCGGAATGCTGCTCCAGAGGAGTCTGGACTGGAGACAGCAAGGATCCCTTCCCACCACTGTGACTTGGTGTCACAGGCTCTGATTCGGGGGCAGAAGAGGAACCATCTCTCCCCTTGGCATCACAGCTGTCACCTCTGGCAATCATAAGGCTGCCTGAGAAGGACAGGACAGAGCCTGGGACTGAGGAGGAGGTGATGGGAGGACACAGCTCCCAGGAGAGCTGCAGAGCCTGCCCCTCAACAGGTACAGGCACCAGCTGATGGACAACTCCAAGCCCATCCCACAGGGATACACCCTCGTGCTCTGGGTCAGCACCTCGCTGCCAAGGCCAAGAGCAAACGGCATCCCAACAGAGAGCTGTCCAGGAGCAAACAGCCTCAGCTGTGCACATTTGAGGAGCTGTTGCTGTTGGACACAGCAGATTCCCACGTTTGCAGAGACTTGTTCACATTTAGTGTGTCTGGTGGGCTGGAGGTGGCCACTGTTCCCCGTGGGAAGGATCCTTCCTCAGACAGGACCATGGAAAATCCACATCCAGCTCTGAAATGCATCAGGTGCTTCAATTAACCCCAGTGTGGCTGCATTCCAGTGATACCTGGATGGGGAGGTCTGTGGGCCCTGGGAGGGGTGGGTGCCTTGCAGGAGTGCTCCCCTTCAGCAGAGCTGCAGTTCTTTGATGTGGGAGATTTTGGGGAGATGCAAATATCACCAGTGCAAACAGGTGCAGGTTGAGACCAGAAGAGGCTTTGTCAGGGGAACGTTCACCTGGGTGGTGAGGGGGGTGCAAGGGCCAGGATGTGTTGGGTGCATCAGAAAACATTGATTCCTTCAGCTTTCCCGCTGTCCTGGGTGTTCCTGACACTGCTGATGGGATCTCCTGCCCTCCCTGACACAGGGGCCGCTTCTCCCCTTTAAACCCCGGGTGCTGCAACTCAGAATTCCCAAGTGACTGGTGGAGAGCAGCAGGCACAGCTGGGACACAGTCCATGTGGAGCTGCTGCAGAGGGAGGGACCTCACTCCAGAGCAGCTCCTCTGGCTCCACAGAGAATTAGGGAAGGGCTTCCCAGATCAGCTCAGATGAAGCTGCCCTGGAGTTCTGGGCAGTGCAGTGCACGTGGGTGTTCTCTGGGTGAAGGATGACCGAGGCCAGACCTCCAGAAGGTTCACAGGCAGATTTTTTCCACACAAACTGAAGTAAATTTTGATGGCTGATTCAATTTTTTTTCTCTGTGGGCATGGCATGAACTGCTCTCCTATGCATGGGCTTTCCCCCCTCATCCACATCCCTGCACCCACTGCGCTGCCCAGTTTCTCAGGCCAGGCTGCAGCAAAATAAAATAAAATAAAATAAAACACAATAAAATAAAATAAAACACAATAAAATAAAATAAAATGAAGTAGGGTGTCTCACCTTCCCTGCACAAGACCCAGGTGCTGCCCTGCCACTGACTGGGTTTGGTTTTGCTGAGTTGGTGTTCTGGTGGTTTAGCAAGTCAAAGTGATTTTGGCTCTGATCAAAAGAGATCACGGAACCACAGGGTGGTTTGGCTTGGAAGGCACCTCAAAGATCATCTCCTTCCAACCCCTGCCATGGGAAGGGATGCCACCCACCAGAGCAGGCTGCTCATCTGACCTGGCCCTGAACACTTCCCTGTCAGTGGGTGGGGAGTGCTTGGCAGGGGGGGCAAAGGGAAGGGAGATGGAGCTGCAGGTCTGACCCCAACAGAGGGGTCTCTTGTTAGAGTGGCTTTGCTGTTCCAGGTGCCTTCTGGATAGAAATCAGACGAGTTTGGCTGAAGAAATGTGACCACCCCCTCTCCCCAGCCAGGACCCTGCAGTGCCCATCCCTGGGGTCCTGCACTTGGGTTTCCCTCCCGCAGCTCTGGCCAGGCCTGTGCTGTCTCACCCCGCCAGGAGCACACGGGTCTGCACAAACTGCAGCGCTTTGAGCCTCCTCCTCCTTGTAAACGGGATGTTAAACACGGAAAGGGGACAAAGGAGCAACAGCAGCGAGCGGAGGCAGTGGCTTATGGTGACAGTTTGATTAGTCTATTGGAAAGACTTCTGAGAGATTATTTAGTTGCAGTGAGAAGAAGGGGAAGATTAAGACTTCGTGTCCAGCAGGAGAGGGTGAGACAATGGCTGGTGAGTGGGAATTCAGACCAGGGAAATGCAAAGGCACAACTCTCAAAGACAAAGGCCAGTGCCCAACACTTGTTGCACATTCTCTGACACTGAGTGCCATCAAACCCAGCCCGTGCTGCTGTGAACAGGACCGTGTGAGGCTCCACAAATGAATTGCTCACCCTGGGGTGAAAGCCTGAGGGGCAGTGGTTGCAGGGCACAGCCCTGCCTGGCCGGGCAAGGAGGGTTTATTTCCCTGGGCCCCTGAGGAGGTCCATCCATAGTGGCTGCTCTGGCAGAGGCAGCAGAGGAGGAGGAGGAGGATGATGTGCCTGGGCAGTGCTTCAGGGGTTGGATCCAGCTGTTCTGCAAGGGGGGGCTTCTGGAAAACCAATATTCCCTCTTTCCCCCCTGTGCAAAGCTAAATCCCCCCATCTGCATTCAGTAGGGTGCCTTGAAGCTTGCAGGGCTTGCACAGGGCAGGACACAGGGGTTCTGCACATAAAGGGTTCAAACCAACTCAGGAATTTGAAATAACTTTCTGGTGCCTGCAGAGCACCCTGGGACTGCAGGGTCCCTAAAGCAGGGGATGGAGGAGGACACCCTCCCAGTGCCATGGCACGTGGTGTGTTCAGTATTCTCTAATTCCTCTGTCCCTTGCAGATGTTTTTTTCCCCCATCCTCTGCTGGACCTGCTCTATTCCTCTCTGACCCAAACAAGCCTTGTAAAGAAATGAGCTTTAAACACTTTCCAAGTGCTCTGCCTGCGACTCCTGGTGCAGAAACATCCACAGTCCACAAATACCACTGGAAACTTGGGAGCTGCTCCCACCAGCCCAGCTGCCTGTCCTGAGCTCTGGTTCCCTCCTGCCCCCTTGGCACCTTCTCCAGAATTGTGTTGCTTCTTGCAGGCACCTGGCACCAAAAGTATGAGAGATGGTCTAGTTGTGGCTGGAAGTCCAAGCTGCCTCTCACAGTCCTGGCAGTTAAAGGAATAAAGAAATTCAGAGCCTTGTGTCAAGCACAGAAGGAAGAGACCGAAGGAAGATCAAGATATTGGCTGCATGTTAAATGGCTTGTGCACAGGAAGTTCAGTCAGTGCAATTAGGAGATAATCCCCTTCCTTCCAGCAGCTCATTTTGGAGGCATAATTAGAACCATGGGGTCCCAGGCTGGTTTGGGTTGGAAAGGACCTTAAAGATCATCCAATTCCACCGCCCCTGCCATGGGCAGGGACACCTTTCACTGTCCCAGGTTGCTCCAAGCCCCATCCAACCTGGCCTTGGACACTTGCATGAACCTCATGGATCTCAAGAAAAGCCAATGCGAGGTCCTGCTTGAGGGGTGGGACAGCCCCATGCAGACAGGCTGGGGCTGGCTCACTTGGCAAGAAAGGACTCAAGGATCCTGGTGGGCAGCAACTGGAAAAAAGGTCATCTGCAGGCTGGGGCTGCACTGGCAAGACTGGAACGCTGAGGGATGTGATCCTTCCCCTTTTGTGGAATCCCATGTCTGGTTTGGTGCTCTCTAGGACGTGGACATGCAGGTGGGAGCCCACCACGATGGTCAGGGGGCTGTTCTGAGCAGCCCCTCTGGGAAAGAGACCATCAGACGACCCTTTCAGCCTCAGAACGCCCCCAGCACCTCCCTCTGCACACACAGAGCCTTGGGCAGGTGAACTGTGCAGGGCAGGGAAGTGGCATTTTCCCTTCTGGGCAACTGGTTGAGAGCAGATCCAGGGGATGAGATGGGAATGGAGTCAGGAGAGTCCAGCAGGGGAACATTCAGCCCTGCCTTGCAATCCTGGGTGTTGTGTGGGCAGGTAAGAGCACCAAAGGTCATTTAAATGCTCCCTTCAGTGCCCCGTGGGGCTGGGAAATGTCTGGGCAGCTGGTGGAGGAGCAAGGGTGTGTTGGGGCTGGAGCACCTGATGTACAAGGGGCTGGGAGAGCTGGAACTGTGAAGACAGAGGGAAAGAAATCCATGGAGAGATCTGGTAAATGTGTGTAAATAAAGAGAAAACCATGCAGAGATCTGGTCAGTGTGTGTAAATAAAGAGAAATCCATGCAGAGATCTGGTCAGTGTGTGTAAATAAAGAGAAATCCATGCAGAGATCTGGTCAGTGTGTGTAAGTAACTGGTGGGAGGGAGTGGAGAAGCTGCAGCCAGACTCCTCTGACTGGTATCCAGAGACAGGACAAGGGGCAACGAGAACAAGCTGGGACACAAGGAATTCTCTCTGAACACATGAGGATTGCTCACTGTGAGGTGACAGAGCACTGAAACAGGTTTCCCAGAGATCCTGTGGGACCCTTGTCCTTGGAGACACAACCAGGACACAGTCCTGGCTAACCTGCTGAAGGACAGAAAGCTTTGCTGGGGGGGTTTGGGATGGATCTGACCGATGCTTTGCTGGGATCCAGCACTCTGTGAGGGAGGATGGAGAGATGCCTGGCAGGGTGGCAGAGGGAGGAGTGCAGGGTGGCACCAGGGTGCACTGGGTGGGTTCAGTGCCACTGTCATGCAGTCAGCACCGTTGTCTTGCAGCCACTCCAGCCCATCTGCCTGGCTGAGCTCTCCTGGACAGCTGGGAGCTGGAACTGCTGTGTCTCTGCCCAGAGTCAGCGTAACTCCCCTCTCCAGCTCTCATTTCTCCTCTTCCCTTCCTGTGTCCTCCCTGCTCAGCACTGAGGTGGGAATTGCTACATCCCAAATCTCAAACTTCCCCCCCTCCTGCCTTTTGAACACCCAGAAAGCCTCTCATTTCCAATTGTGTCGTTTCACCCGACATCATCTGTCAACAGCCCCACCCTACAAGCCATGATCTTTCTGATGGGAGAAAGTCGCCCCCTCAGAAGTGTCACATCCACACTCCCTTTGCTCAGTCACAACTTCCTTCCTCCATAAACCTCCTATCCCTGGCCCTTCCTCCTTCCCTTTGTTCTGCTGCTCGTTGCAACCCTCTTGTCTCTGCAATGCCAACTGCCCCTCCTCATTCACCCCCAGTTCTGCTCTTCTGTTTCCCACAGCCCTCACAGAGCCCAAGGAGTGTTTGGAAGATGCTCTCAGGGATGTGGTGGGGTTTTTGGGGTGTCCTGGCTCGGTGATCCCTGGGGGTCCTTCCGACTTAGGGTGTTCTGTGACTCCCCGAGGGGAGCAGGACGGGAGGGGAGTGCAGAGAGGGGGTTGTTGCTGCAGCACTGGTGGCCTTGGAACCTGCTGGTGACACGAGCCAAGGAACTGGGGCCAGGACCCAAATGCTCCTCAGCCCAGCCTGGGTGTGAAGCACAGCCCGGCTGAGACCCCGGGGCCTCAGGTGACCTCGTGGAGAAGTCAGCAGTCAGCCCAGACAGCGAGGGGAGCTCTGTCACATCCTCCTCCCTCTCAGCCTGTGGGGCAGAGAGTGGGGTCAGAGCTGAGCCCTTCACCTGCTCCCGGACTGGTTCCCCCTGAGGCAGAACCCTTTGCCTGAGTCCCCACAACAAAGGGCCTCCTACCAGGGCCAGCGGATCCCTCTGGACGGGTGTAATTCCCCCTTGCCTGAGCACGGGGAGGGCGTTGCATCCCTCACATTCTCTCCCTGCCCACCGGCCTGTGGATTAGTGTTGCTGCAGCAACAGCACTTTTGTAAGAGGAGCCCGTTCTGGGGGAGCTGCTCCGGTTTGGGTGACTCAGGGCTCTGTCATGGGCTTGAAAGTGATTTGGCATCTGCTTCCACCGCTTTGTCTGGGCATCGCTCGCGGTTCGGCTCGCGGTTCTTCGCCAGCGAAGGCTGGGAGGGTGGGAGGGGGCGGTGGGGGAGGCAGGGCCGGGGAGATGGAGCCGCTTCTCCTCGTCGGGGCTGAAGAGCCTCGCCCAGGGGGTGCGTGCCCAGAACGGGGCTCCCCCCGCATTGTTCCCGCAGCAGATAGAAATGTTGCGTTCGGCAGCGCCTGGTCAAAGCGATGTCACCCTCAGTTTGGAAAACACAATCGGGGGATTTGCCGTGGGAGAGGGATCTGTTCTGCGGGGACTGGGAGAATGTTATTCGACCGGGAATTTACATAAATGCATATGATTTGCATATGCAAATCCAGGCTCCCGGGCTGTGACCTCAATAAACACAGCAGGATTTTCGGAGCTGGAAAACCTTCCCTCCGAAGGGAGACTCTGGGATTTGTTTGGAGAATCTCTCTCCAGGTCCGGGGGAGTCCTGGCAGGGCTGGACCTCTGTGTGTGCTCCCTGTGTGACCAGGGGCACCTCGGCTGTCCCACAATTTGGGGGTGTGATCCAAGGGGGGTGCCTGGGCTGCATCTTTGGAGAGTCCTGCTCTGTGCCCTGAGAGCAGGACTGAGGTGCCAGGGGTGGCTCTGCTGCCATGAACAGCCTGGGGTGTTTATCCCACGGGAGGGATGAGCCTGGCCCAGGAGGGGACAGCAGGGACTGTGGTCACTTGGGCTGCCCATGCTGGGGCCGAGACCAAGGCACCCGGTTCTGTCTCAGCAGGTTGAGCTGGACCTTGAACTGTTTTATGTCTCATTCAGCCGAGTTGGATCTTCTGGAAACTAGATCCAGAATCAGTCCTGGTGGTTCCTTGTGGTGGAAAATTAGGCCTCTTACTACTGGCTATGGGTGTTCTCTCTCCATGGAGAGCAAAGCAGCACTTGGGCTGGAGGATCTGGGCTCCAGGAGGGTGTGAGACACAAACTAGGACATCAAAACTAGCCCACATCTGGGCTCTAGGAGGGTGTGAGGCACTAACTGCCACGACCACTGCAGAAAATATTGAGTCCTGAGGGCACTCTGGGTCTGCTGAAGGTTGGTGTAGATGGTGCTCTGCCTTCTGCACAGGTAACTCAGCTCTGTTGGGAGGCACACGATAAACAAGGCAAGGGGGAAAGGTGGCTGTGACCTGTCCACACAGGTTCCAGCAGGGAGGGGATGTGGGATGTCCTGAGCTGGGGGCTGGCTCGGGACTGTCCTGTTTCAGGACACTGAGTGAAGTGATATTCGGTGGTTTTCTCGCCCCATGGTGTTTGCAGCCCCCACAGTTCCTCCTGGGAACTTGTCCCACAGTCCAATTACACAAATCCCTCAGGTAATTTCAATCCCGGGGTCAATAATTCCTCTGAGCAGCAGCAAAAAGCTTTGGAATGAGTTAAACAGGAGACAGCTTGTGTGGGGGTCTTTGGGCCAGCCCAGACAGGACAAGATGTGAGAAATGTGCTTTACACCCTCCAAAGGAAAGAGGGACATGTATGGGGTTTGAAACACTTCAGGAACTGGAGCTCAGCTCCTCTTGGCACCTCAGTGAGGCTTCAAGGGGGGTTCTCTCGATGCATCACACACCTGACCCCATGCAGGGGATCTCACTCCCCACAGGCTGGGATGGGAAACTCTGCTGACCCAGGAATCCTGGATCATGGACTGGTGGGAAGAGAAACACTTTGGAGCCTTTCCAGGGGCATGGCTCACCCTGAACAGGTGCCCTGTGTGAGAAATAACCAACTGTCCAACAAGCTGGGGGAGAAGGAAGATGTGAGGGATGTTTGGAGTCCCAGCATTGCCTTCCCAGGTGACCAGGATGTGTGATGGGTGCCTGCATTCCCGGGGCAGGCTGACCACCTCCCTGTGATGGGAATGTTGCAGGAATCCCTCACATTGCCTGCCCTGTGCGTGCGGCTTTGCTTTACCAATTAAACTGTCCCCATTTCAAGCCACGAGTTTTACACTTTCACCCTCTGATTCTCCCACCCCCGTGCCAGGGAGCAGTTTTGGTGCTGGGCTGCCCCCCTGGCTTCACCCACAACACCCTGAGCAATGAACTTTTCCTCTCCACGCTCCTGTCACCATTCCTGATCTGCCAGGTCTGTCCTGCACTCATGTGGAATTGCCTTTCTCCAAGTGGCAAATCCCAACGTTGTCCCTTCACCTGAAGGATTTCAGCCCTTCCAGCCCCTTGGTGTATTGTTGCTGTGCTTTCCTCATCTTATACAACCATTTTTTTGGGGGAAATGCAATGATCAGATGGCAAACAGACCTCAGGATGCAACAATAAAAAATAATCAGTGGCTAAAATAGTGACGTGCTGATGTTTTCTGCTCAGGGTAAAAAACCCATCACAGCTCCCAACAGACCTTTCCTTAATCTATCATCCAACCTGACCCAGGAATCTGAGCAAGTGAGAGAGCAACAGGGTGCAAATGTTGGAGATGGACATTATACTGTTTATTACTGAGCACTGAAGTCCCCCCTGCAAAGACCTGCCCACAATAAAACTGTCCATAATAAAATTGTCCATAACAATGGCTGTTCCCAGTGTAGGTGCCATAGAAAATTCAACCTCTGTCAATGCTGGGCAGATCTGGGGCCCTTTCCTAATTTGCACTCCTTCATGGGCAATGAACTCCAATCAGTCTGCCTGTTTATTATCCCCTTGGATAAATGTCAGCCAGCCCTGCACTCTGTGGCCCAGCCTTTGTGCAAACTCCATCACAGAATCTCCATGGAATCACAGGATGGTTTGGGTTGGAAGGGATATCAAAGTTCATCCCACTCCACCCCCTGCCATGGGCAGGGACACCTTCCACTAGCCCAGGTTTCCTCTGCTCTCCTCTTACAACCTTTTCTCAGCCTGCTGGACACTCTGTGTCCTCTCATTGCTCTACTCCAGAGTTCTTACCAAGGCCAAAAAATTACCTTTTCCATAATTTTTGACAGAAAATCGGATCTGGAGGCATGGGAATACTCCCAGAGTTTTTGGTCAGGGATAGAGGAGCGTCGATCTGAAAAACTAAACCTTTCCTTACAGGCTTATTATTGACAAGAAATTCCTTCTTTTAATCATTTTTTCCCCTGTTTTTCTGGCCAGTAGCAGCTCTCTTGATCACAACTGAGCTCAAAGCATCCTGGGGAACTTGGTGGAGGGGTGGGATCAGGTGATCCCACGTGTGAGGCCAGGCAAAACATATTCCTGGAGCCTGATTTGACTCAGGAAGCAAAGACTAAAAGCACAACCCCAGAGCAGATGTTCTTTGAAGATGCTTTCCCTGCAGAGCAGTTTTCCAGTGGTAAGTAATTCCAGCGCTCGGGGGGGGTGTGGGTGTTTCTTACCCCCATTTGCTCATTTCTCAGGGGTTACCAGCAAGCCTTGAATTCCCAGCCCTCAGAACCACATCAGAGAGTTGATGCTCTGGTTTGCCTGTGGTTTCCACCCTGGCAGCAGAGCCAACGCACACCTCGAGGCTCAGGGTGGAACTCCAGGGCTTTCTCGTGCAAACCCCAGCCCATGGACCGGCCTCCCCAGCTCTCACCCAGCCACAGCCCGACCGAAAAAGGGCTGCTGGGCTGAGGGGATGTGGGAGAGGCACAACTAAACCTCGGGCTGGGGGGGACACCAAGGACTCACAGCAGGACTGTGAGGACCTGGACACTGCACTGAAGGCTTTGGTGGGACTCAAACTCCAAGCCCTCCTGCAGGAAGGGGGAGCAGGATTGGGGCAGTATCAGGAGAAGTGGGATGGTGGGAGGCACCACCACATCTGCACTGCTTGGAGTCACATCTTCTGAACATCTGGGAAGACTCATCTGAGTCCTCTGGGCACAAACGGGCTGGTTCTCAAGAACTTCAGGCACTAGACCACGGGGTGTGAAGGGGATGGTGCTGCCAGCAGGGTGTCTCCCTGGTGTCTGGCTGCTCCCAGTTCTCCTCCCAGAGCCTTTGGGCAGCTCATTTCTCTGCTCAGAGCCTGGAGAAGGGTTGTCACCAAGGTATGAGATCACTGTCCACAAGAAGACTATGAAGACCACGGACAGTGGACACAGGAAGGGGCTCCTTCAGGGGCTTTGGTAGAACTTAGGCCTCCAAAACTCTAATTGTGAGCATTGCACTAACTCATCAACATTTGAGGCACAGGCTCCCTTTGTGTGGGGGCTCAAATCAGACCTTTTCATGCTCTCACTCAACCAAAGAGCAGCAGCAGAATGTGCCCCACCAGAGCCACCAACGAGATCTTTGCTTCTGCAGATCTTGTTTTTTAGGAGATTTATGGAGGGGGGTGGGTGGGAAGAGCAAACCAAAATGAAGAGTGAAAATATCCAGGCTTGGGGTTCTGCATTAACCACTCGTCAAACAGACATCAGGGGGATTTCATCAGAAACTTCTTGAAGGTGAGTTGGTTGTTCCCAAGCCTAATGAGGCCAGAGCACACCTCATGCAATAATCAGAGTTTAACAGAGACAACAAAAACAAAACCAACAAAACCAAAAAACACCCCAAACCCGTAAATGTTGGAAGCATCAGCAGTGATGGGAAGTACACATGAGGGAATGAAGGGAAAAGCACATCAGTGATTAGGGGTTTGCAGAGCCGAGATCTGGGATATCTGTGCTGTTGGCTGGAATCTGGGATGGGGCTAAAATGGGAGCTCCTACAGGGAAATCAGTAGTTTTGTGATGCTTGGGGATGAGCTGGGCCCAGCTGGGCAGTGCAGGACTCCTCTCATGGACTGCGGGCATTTCAGCTGAGACCATTGGCCTGCTCTGCCACCTTCATCCAGGGACTAAAACTGGCACTGGGCTCATTTTACACCTCTGCAGGTAAAACCTGAGCTGCAAATGTGCCACTGTGAGCGAGGAAACCAGCCAAGTCCAGGTATGTGCTGTGGGAGGTGGGGGGAGGGAGTGAGCAGCTCAGTGACACTTGTTAGGACTCCACCAGAGCTGTGAAAAACTCCCGTGACATCTCTCAAGCATCACCACAAAATTTCCTCATTTATGAGCCTTTACAGTTTCTAGAAAGTAACTACAGAAAAACTGGATGGCTGTGGGACATAGAAATAGGACCAGAATAAAAATAAATCACTATTTTATCACCTAACACTGACCCCTCCTGCCTTAAACTTGGAGGCTCTGCCTGTAGGAAAGGTGGAGGAAGGTCCCCTTTGCCTGAGCCAACGTGATGCCAGAGGGGAGCATGGAAAGAGTTTCTCATTCAAAGGTGAAAGGACTGGGAAAGGTGCCAGTTAGACTTGATTAGATTTGTAAGATTAATTAAACACAGACAGGTTCAGCACACTGTGAAAGAGACAAATGAACAAATCAGCAAATGAGGGAACCTGCTTTGTGCAGCTCGGGAAGGAGAGGCTTTGGCCCCATTACCTCAGCAAATTTGCTTCTCAAAGTGTGTTTCTTTCACGTGTCGGGGTGGCAAAGCAGCTGCACTGGCAGCCCTGGGACCAACCAACTTGTTGTTACGGGGCAATATTCCATTTTCCAGGCCTGGGCGGTGGGAGCCCTTCCAGCCAAGGCTGCTGGTGCCTTTCTGGGGGGGCTGTGGATGTTTTCCTGGCTCAGCTGCCCCAGTCCTGCCCCTGTGTGTCCTGGGAGTGTGCCCTGGGGACAGGAATCCTCTGGCTGGCAGGGGACACGTGTCAGGCAGGGCAGAGGATGTGGATTTGTAAACCACCACTGCCTTACCCACTGCTTTGCAAACACCTCCTCGTTTGGGGTTAGTTTGGAACTTTTAAGGAGCCCTGGCTTTGCTGCCAGTCTCCTGGGGTGGGAGAGCTGAGGGACTCTCAAGATAAGAGCAGTTCTGAGCTTTCTTTCCAGGTACTAGCCCAGGAAAAGCTGCAAATCCCAGTGGTGCAAAAGGGGCACCAAAGGTTAATCACAGCACAGTCCCCATCCAGAATGGCCTTTACCCTGAAAACTTCACCCAAACAACCTTAAGTAACACATCCTGATATCCAAACCTTTCATTCCATCCAGCACCACTGTAATATTACCTGCAAGGCTTGGAACCATCTCCATTTGTAGATGCAAAATGAACCTCAGATCAGGTCAGAAAAAATGAGCTTATATGTAAGGCTAAAATTCGGCTTGAGGTGACTCAGGGAACAGGAGCTGTGACTGTCTGTGTCTGGGATATGTAAATTTTACAGCCTGACAAACCCTTCCCATTTCATGTCCTGTAGGAAAACCTCTGATGGATCCCCTGAGTGGAGTTGGGAGCTGAAGAAGAGCCAGGCTGTGGATCAGGAGCAGGGGGGCACCAAATCTGTCTCATCGAAACAACAACCAGTGAAAACCAGGTGTCTGGTCTGGAGTCATTGGCTGCTCCATCCACCAAGGGAGGGGAAGGACCAGGAGGTTTCACCTCTTCCAAGGTCTGACCTGAGAGACCCTCTGGAGCTCTGCTTTACAAAGAGGCAGCAGCAGACTCTGCCCTGGGGGGACTCCCCTCCTGGGACAGACATCCCATCCCAGTTCTTCTGCTGTGGGGCAGGATTTTGGGATGCAGCTCATAACTGCTCAGAGCTGTGCCAGGTTGAGACCAGTTTCTACCACAAGCTCTGTTTAGAGCCATTGCCTAGAGGAAACTGGGAGCAGGACTGTGCTCAAATAAAGAGGGAACAGCAGACCACTGGATTTGTATGTCCAACTTCCACTCTGGCTCCTGAGATGTGATCAAAATTATCCCATGGACACAAATAAAATCCGTCTTCTAAAAGCTTTGTAATGTTACAAAAATGATAATAGTTATCAGCAGGATTTCTTGAAAGAGGAAAGGCCCTGAATTCCATCAAGGACTGTGGATATGTCCATGCTGGTGAAGGGCTGGACTCTGAACCCAGAGTTCTTTCTACTTTAATGTTCTGTGTTTGATGTGCTGTCACATTTAAGCCAGCCAAACGCTGGTCAGTGGGGAGAGGGTGACCAACAGTGCTCAGGCTCCTGCCAGACATGCCAGGGGTGGGTCACTCAGGCCTGGCAAAAGTCTGAGAACGGGCCCAAGTGGAGCCAAATTGGCTCAGACACGACTTGGGCTCAGCACAAGGCCCGGCAGTGGGAGGGATGATGGCACGGAGTGTCAGCAGAGCTCAGAGCACCCCCTGACCCTGCTGGGGGGATTTCTGTGTGTGCCAGGGGGGCTCTGCACTGCCCTGCACTCCGAGGGGCTGGGAAGCACATGAGGGGGGTTGTGGAGGACTGGAAGAGCTGCTGGTGAGCCTTGGACACCGAGACTGGCAGCACAAGTCACAGGGAGATGTTTTTCAGTGGTAACTTAGAACACAGATAACAAAATGCTGTGCATCACATCTGCGTGTCCTCAGCACACAGCACAGTTCTTCAGTCTTTGCAATGTTGTGTTCGATGTTTGGTTTTTAGCTCTTTAAAACCGGCTGCCCAGACGTTTTCCTGCCTTTCCATGCAATGTCCAGCCAGGCTGGACTGTCTGACCTGGCAGTGGGAGGGCCTGGTGAGCATCACTGAGGCTCTTTCAGCCACGTCAGGTGGCAGACAACCCTCTACCCCCTGCTTCCCAGCCCTGGGGAGGGTGTTCATCCGTCCCCCAGAACAGCAGTGGGAACCAAATGCCCTCAGAGTGTCAGGAAAGGGTGAAAGTGCAATTGAAAAGCCAGAAGCACTTCAGGGGATTTAAGAGCCGTGTCCCCTTGTGTCCCCTCAGGCTGCCCAGGTCTGTTCCCTGCCTGCAGGAAGGGCTGGAGGCAGCTGTCCCTGGCTCCCACACCCAGCAGAGCAGTGCCTGAGCCACAGGAGCAGTGAGAGGGATGAGCCAAGCCCTGCCCTGGCCTGGCTGGGGTGGCAGTGACTGGTACCTGGGCACAGAAGGTGTGCAAGGCAAAGGGGGGTTGATGGGGGAGCAGCAGGTTTGTAGCTCTGGCCTCAGCAAAGGGGAGCCACAGCCACAGAAGTGGTGGCTGAGAGGATCCCTGGAGGTTTCCAGGATCTCCAAGCTCCTGCTCAGAGCAGGACACCAGCCGTGCTGGCTTTCCTGCAGCTAAATGCTGTAAATGTCCAAGGACAGCTCCTCCTCACCTCCAGGGGCACCTGGCCCAGAGCCTCACCCCCCAGCAGCAGGAGGTCCCCTCAGGAGCGAGCCTTCAACATCCCCAACGTGCCCTTTTTTGGCCTGTTTGGCACTGGAGAGAAAGGATCAGCTCTGTCCTGTCTGTAAAAGCCCTCCAAGAAGCTGAACACCTCCAGCCTCCTCCTGGCTGATGAGAACCAGCCAGTTTGCAATTAAACTGCCTCTTAAAGCTCTTAAAGCTCCTTGTGACCACTTAAATTGACTTCCAAATTTAATTACAAGATTGGTATTTCAGGCTTAAGGGCAGAAACCCTTGTAAGCCTTGGTGGGAGTCAGAGCCTTTCTCCCCGTGCTCCTGTAGCTCCAGGAGACAGGAGTGGTTACATTTGGGAGGAATAATTGTCTGATTTTCAGGGGAATGTGAAACTTCTGATTGCTCTGGTGCTCCAGCAGCATTTTGAAGCTGTGGCTGAACTCAGGACTGCCCTGCACTGCCCTGTGCCGTGGCAGGGGTGGAATGGGAAGGTCTTTAAGTCCCTTCCAACCCAGATCATTCAGGGCTTCTGTGCAGGGGGGAGAGAAAACCAACAAGAGGTGCCACCTGGCCCTGGGAAGCCTCTGCCAAGGCCTGGGGAGTGCTGAGGTTCCCAAGGCTATGCATCCTTGGAATCTCTGCCCTGGCAGTGGGCAGGGCTGGTGAATGTGCCGCTCAGGACAGGGGGTGGATCTGAACTCCAGCCTGGAAAGCTCTTGCTTTCATAGCATGGACTCACCATCCTCTGGAGGGGATGATGTGGACTCCCCCTGGCCACGCCTGGCTGTGGCAAATGCCGAAGGAAACCTTTAAAGCCACAAAGCCCTTTCAAAGCAGCAGGTCCTGAACACTTGGGGCTGTTCAGCTGCTTTCATGAGCAGCCAGGGGTCACCCCAGCATCTCCCCCTGCCCTCACTGCAGTGCCCAGGCAGGTCCCCCTGCAGCCCTGGGACACTCTGAGGGGCAGCAGAGGCCCCCCCAAGCACTGGTGGGTGGTGACACCCCCCAGCAGCAGCAGCAGGAGGTGACCTGTGGTTTAGGCATGAGGGTCAGAGCTCCATGTGCCAGCCCAGCCTGCTGGTGGGAGTGTCTGGACTCCCAGGGCAGCCCCTCTGGGCTTGCACGTGCCATCAGCTCCACCTCTGGGAAGCTCCATCATCCCTCCATTGGCACAGTCCCAGCACACCCCGGGCTGCAGGGACCCCCAAGGGTCACTGTCACTGCCCTCCTTTGGGATGAGGCTGGGGGGCCTCTGAAGGAACGCAGGCTGCAGGACAGAAGTGTCCTGAACCTGCAGAGGATGGAAAAAACCCCAGTGCCAAGAGGATGAAGCCTCCCATCTGCTCCAGCAAGGGCGCAGCTGAAGGACACCAGGTCCATGTCACCTCAGACTGCAGGATCTCACCTCTGGGTGTTTCCTTAGGAGGAAGCTGCTCTGGGACTAGTGGGAACACGTTTTCTAAGTTCCTCTCTGCCCCTTTCTGGGGGCTCAAGGCCACTGGGATGCTCAGCCAGCTGCCAGAGACTCCAGTTCCCCCCCAAAAACATTCCTGAGGGACAGAAATAAAATGCAATAACTTGGGAAGGACAAAACCAGTCCAGCAGTGTCTGAGTCATCTGCTGAGAGCCAAGGGAGTGTTGGATGGGGAGATGCACCAGCCACAGTTCTGGGCAGTGACCCAGGAGTGATGACAGGAGTGGGGCTCAGTCTTTACTCCCTGTTCACACCAGTGACTCCAGACCTTTCTCCAGGCTGGTGACACACCAGGGGGTTTTCAAGACTTTTTAGGGAATGATGTCCATGGAAGAGAAGAGCATTTGGTGTTTCCTCTCAGTTCCTGGGTGGAGCTGCCTGTCTGATTGTCCTCCTCAGCCCCTGCACATACATCCACAACTTGGGAGCAATTTCTGGTTGTTCCCTGGGCCACAGTCACTCTGTTGGCCTGCACTGGCCCAGCTCTGCCCATGGGCTGCTTTTCCAGTTGAATTCTCCCAGCAAAGCTCTGGGCCCACCCACCAGTCTGTCCATACGCTGCATTGGCCTGTCTTTCACACCTTTATACCCCCCAGCCCCCGGGCCTCGAACATGTCCTGCCACCCCTTGTGCCATCAGGGCATTTGGGACTAAACAAATGACTGCAGGTGTGGTTGGTGTCACCCCATCCCTCCTGCTGCTCCTGAAAGAGCCTCTTGGCATCACCCAGGACTGCTGCCCGTGGGTCTGGGGTGCCATCATGGCCCTGCTGCCCACTTTGCCTCCTCTCCTAAGGGTCAGGAGGAGCAGCAGTCCTGGTCTCCATGGCCTTCCACATCTCCCCATCTCCTCCCTCTCCGCCCCTCTTTCAGCAGCAGTAACCCAGACAGCCCAAGAGTTGGACGCGCATCTGAGGGAGCTTTGTTGGCCTCAGCCCCTCCTGTCAGCACTCCCACAGGCAGCATTTCACTGACCTTTTCCCATCTGTGCCCCATTTGTTCCTTTGCTCTGCTCTAATAGGATGGGAGCACGTGGGGAAGGGTTGGACCTGTGTCAAAACACCTCCCCCGCTCACTGAAGGTTACATCCAGTCCGTGCCACCCCTGGACCTCACTCGGTGCTGGTTGGAGGAGGACAGGGAGATGTCAGGGGATTGCCAACAACCAGGCTGCTCTGAAACCCCCCTCTTGGCTCTGCAGCCTGTCCTGCTGCCACCAGTGAGCCTGGACACTGAGCTCTGGATCTGCACCACAACCCCCTTCCCTTTGGGTGCCAGCTCTCCACACTGTGCCCCGTGCCCAGAGCTGGGGGGGTGGCCCCTCTGCTCTGCTCAAAGAGCTTCACCACAGAGCCCAAGGCAGGACCCACCCCTGATGTGATGCTGAGCAGCTGGAGGGCTGCAGTTGGGGTGTCCTCCCTCCAGACACTGTGACCAGATGGACACATCCTTCCCCAGCCCCTCAACCAAACTGCAACTCCACAAACCCTCAGCAGCTCCATCCCTTTGCCTCTACCCCTCCACCACGCTGTCACCAATGCCATCCTTGCTGGCCATTGTCTGGAACAGCTGAATTATTCCAGCCATCCCCAGACCCATTTCCAAGGTGCTGAGACCCCAAAATTATTGCCCTTCTTTTCCTGGGGCCACATCCAGACTCTTCCTCAGCACCACAGGAAGAAACACTCTTCCTGTTTATGTCCCACAGCAGAAATTATCTGGTTTGATGTTGCTGCGAAAACATTCCCCACCCAGCAGGAAAACCCCCAGAAAGGCTGTCCCAGCAGGACAGGGCACGGTCTGGCAGCATCCCTGGGGTCCTGCCAGGTGAACAGTCCTCCTGGAGGTGTCATGTTTAGCTGGGCTGGGCTTAGCTGAGGGTGAGAATGCCCAGCCCAGCCTGGTCTGCTGGGGTGCAGGAGCCCAGCACAGGGGCCTGGGCTGCTGCTGTGCCCCATCTGTGCTTCCCTCTCCCCTATTTTGGGGCACGTTGAAGCTCAGCCCACAAAGTCTGCTCCGTGCTGCCTAAAGATCAGAGGTTCAGGAAGGCAGCTGGAAAAGGATGTGTTTTTTAAGGGTGTGTATCACAGCGTGGAGAGCCCATTGCATGAACCTCAGCAGGCACTGACAGCCTCCAGTGGGACCAAAGGAGATGTTTCATTCCTGTGCTGTGGGAGCTTTGTCTCGGGGAGCCCTGGCCCAGATATTTCTGCCTCCTGCTGCCGCAGCCCCCACAAAACCTCTGCAACCCCCCAGCATTCGCAGCCTTAGCCCTGCATGGGGCATGTCACCACATCCCCCCGGCACAGCAGAGACTCTCTGGACCTAAAAAATACACCAAGCCTGGATGTGTGGACCGAAATTCCAAGGAGAGCTTGCCCTCCTCGCTGCCTTCCGTGGCTGCTGCCATGCCCCGCTGTCTGCGCCCGACCTCTCTGCATTGTTCATCTGGGGTCAGCTCCTGGGGGCTTTGGAGGAGGTGAGGGCTTGGGGCAGACACCTGCCTGCAGCCCTTTCTCCTGAAAACAGGGACAGACGTGGGCTCCCAGGGACGCTTCTGCCTCCCAGGTTAAACCCAGCCCTTTCCTCCAAGGAGGTTTCGCTCCCTCCTCGATTCGGGCTTTCAGTCCCGAATTTTATCAAAGCCTGGGGCAGGTCAGAGGCTGCTGAGACCCTGGCATTGCTGATGGCACAGCAAGGTATGGGTGCAGCTCCTGCCTTCAGGTCCAGCCCTGGCGTCCTGACCTGTTCCACCTCCGCGGTGCCGACGCGCGGATCCCCGGGGGAAAGGAGACAAGGGATGGGAGGGATGGGAGGAATCAAAGTGCTGCTGCCTGTGATCCAGGAGCCTCCCCTGCCCCAGGCTGAGGTCCTGAAGTTCGGCAGCCATGCTCAGGGCGAGGAAATAATTTAATTCTCCAGGAAAACCCGCTGTGATTTAGCCATTTCCTGAACCTGCGGAGCCTTTAAATGCTTCCTGAGCGGGGACTTCTCATTGTGCTCTCGGTCTTTCCCCACCAGAACAGCACAATTCCATGCCCAAAGCCCACGGTAATAAATGGATTATTGAAAAAAAAACCAAAAACAAGCACCTTTTTCCCCTTCTGATTCCTGAATATCCCCAGCCATAGCACCCATTCCCAAGTTCATTCCCACCTACTTCTTGCCATCTCCATGTTGGCACCGAGAGGATTGAATTCGGTCATAAAAATAAAAAAGCGACTTTTCCGGAAAAGCAAAAATAACCCAAGAATCTCAGCAGCACCAAATTCCACCATCTCCCTCTTTGCCTTCTGGATCCTTGGGCTCCCAGCCCCTACCTAGAGACACAAACTCCACGAGAGGCATTCCAAGGAGAAATCCAACATAAAGGGAAAAAATCACGGAAATATTCTGTTATGCAACTCACTGTCTGCTGGGCTTAGATGACCTGAAATGTTTGATTCGATATTTTTTGTTCTAAAGTGCTTCCAATGGCGTTTTGTTCATGCATTTCTTTCTGTGGTGTTCGATTTATTTTTAAAATAAGTAACTCGGGTCACTTCTCAGTCCCATTCTGAAATATAACCCATTCTTTTTAAAATTATTCTTTGTTGGTGGCGCAAGGAAATCAGTGCCATTTCCACAATTAAAATGAACAAAATCCATCTTTGAGGAATTTTACTGAGGAATATTTTCTCAGGTGCCATTTGTGTTCTGGGCTTATTTGCTGGACTAAATTCACATGACAGGATGCAACAAAAGAAGAGAAAGAAGTCCAAAAAAATGCAGCAGCCAAAAAGGAAAATAGAATGAAATTATTTCTTTTTTTTAAAGGCTCGATCGCAGTTTAATGGAAAGGGGGAAATCCCTGTGACAGAGCCACGAGAGAGACAAAAATTCCCATTGCTCAAGGAAATAAAACCTCATCCTTCCCCATCTCAACCAAAAGCCTTTTCGCTACAGTGCCGAAAATGGAGAAATTAAGAGTGGTGGGGAAGCCTCCATTTATGCAAAGGGAAACCCTTTCAAAATAACCCCCAAACTTTTCATTAATTTCACTAATTGCAGGTCAAATTATGCTCCGAATCAACCAGATCAGCAGGGCAAGGGGTGAAAGGGAACCTGTGTCCACACAGCCCCCATGGCTAATAATTAATTAATTCATTAATCAATCATAGAAAGAGGGAAGGGCGAGGGGTGGGGGGGAGAGAAGGAAGAAATCTTACCACCAAATTGGGTACCCGGCTAAGACCTTTGTGCCATTGAAGAGAAAAGACAGAATTAGTCCAAGCAGGTGGTAATCCATCAGTCCAGGCTGGTGCAGGGGGAAAACCTCGGCGAAGTTTTCAGCAAAACATGAAGCGCCAGAATGAAGGATCCCCCTCCTCGCAGGAAAATTAAAAAATAAATAAAAATTAAAAAAAAAAAAGGGGTGAAAAAGAAGAGTTAAGCCAAGTCCAAGTCTCTGGTGGTGCGGGGTGGGTGACTTTCTGGCTTGTCAGAAACACACCTCTCCAAGCCTTTCCCCCGTAGATCATCCAAAAGCGTCTATTAAAAAGTGCAGGGCTCGGGGATGTCAGCAGGCGGCCAATCAGGGCCCAAGGTGAGGGATGAGTCTCAGCCCAGGGCTGTCAATCACCTCCTCCCCCTCCACCCCACAACTTTGTTCCGAGCCCTGGCTGCCACACAAACCCTCTGTGCACCAGGCTTTACTGGGGCACTCAGATTTGGGGGGAGTTACTTTGTATTTTAAATTTTTTTTACGTTTCCCTCCTCCCCCCCGCCCAGTTTCACTCGGAGCCCCGGGATGCTCGGCCCCTGCTCGCCAGGACTCTGCAAGGTAAGGCTGAGGGGTGGACGTGGGGAAGGGTTGAAGGGTGAGCTGGGGGGTGAGACACAACAGTGTTCTCCACATGGAGGGAGAGCTGAGCACCAACCCCTGCTAACGGGGGCACAGCGACCCGCTGGGTGCCTTGGTGGGGGCAAAACTGGTCCTAAACTGGAAAACAAACCTGCAGTGCCCGGGTTTCCATCGGGTGGGTGGGTGGGATGGGTGCAGAGGGGAAGAAGCACTGGCAGGCTGGGTTTCCATGGGGAAAAAAATGCCATGTCACGGTGAGAGGGGAGCGGGGAGGTGGGAATGCGTCCCATGAATGGATTTCTCCTGAAGGGCATCTCTGGATGCAGGAAGTTGTAATTATTATCAAAACCCCACTGATGGGAGTATCAAAAAAAAATCACAATCGGTGTCATGGTTTGCAAATGGAGCCAACAAAGCTTTGCCTTAAGAATCCTTGTCATTGGATAGAGAGCCTGTTTTTACAGGGGCTGCTGTGTCAGAGCAGGGATGGGACAAAGAAAGGGGAGAAACCAAAACAGTTGCTTTTGCTCCTCAAAAACACTCAGCACCCACAGCTCTGTCGCTGCCCTGGGGCTGATGGTGTGTGGTGTGACCACCTGGAGTTCAGGGGCTTCTGGAGCAGACAATAAATCAGCTTATTTCAGAGCCACGGCCACAACAGAGGTTCAAGGTGCTCTCAGACAGCTCAGTCACCTCATGGGTTTGAAAGCTGTCGACCTGGCTGCTTATATTGAGGCTCTGGGCACTACAGATTTCTTGGTGTTTAGTTACACACAGGCACAGGTTGTCCAGAGAAGCTGTGGCTGCCCCTGGATCCCTGGAAGTGTCCAAGGCCAGGTTGGACGGGGCTTGGAG
>JAWMRA010000076.1:3150131-3183038 GCA_035584735.1 Pseudotriccus pelzelni | reverse complement strand
CCTCCTGGAGCTCTGGCAGCCTTGGGGCCGTGCCCACTGCCCTGGGGAGCCTGGTCAGTGCCAACCACCCTCTGGGGAAAGAACCTTTCCCTGAGATCCAACCTGAGCCTGCCCTGACACAGCTCCAGCTGTTCTCTGGGTCCTTTTCCTGCTCACCAGGGAGGAGAGATCAGAGCTCTAAGCCATATTTTCTGCTTTTTTACCCAGCTCCAACTGACTGCACTCCCCAAGGCAGCGGTGCTGCCAAGGTAGGGATGGGTGACACAAATCTCAGTCTCTTCCATCTTGAGCTGTCACCCACACTCAGAGTGGGTGTGAGGTCAGGAGTGGCTGTCCACAGGCTGTCCACAGGTTCCCAAGAGCCCTCTCTGTACCCAAACACCTGATGCAAGAGGGGCTCTGCTCTGCCCTGAGCCTGCAGGACACTGGGGCCAGGTCTGGAATGGCCTTCTGAGACAGCCCAGCCCGGGGGGATCACGGAATCACCATTTTCCCTTGATTACTCTGAGGATGTTGGGCTGGACTGCAGGAAATCCAAGTACTGGGGAGGGCTGAGGTGGGACAGGACGAACATCCCCGTGGGAAGCTGGGCTGGGCTTTGCTGGGCTGGGGCTGTGTTTGGAGTGGGCTTTGCTGGGCTGGGCTTTGCTGGGCTGGGGCTGTGTTTGGAGTGGGTTCTGCTGGGCTGGGGCTGAGCTGGGCTGGTGCAGGGGCTGAGAAAAGGCAGGGCAGCTGGCTGGAGGCAGGGCAGGCAGGAGGGCTGGAGTGGTGCCTGCGGAGCAGCCTGGTGGGGACTCAATCCGGGAAGTTTTAATGACACAACAACAACAACAACAAAAAAGGAAAGTGGGGAAAGGAAGAAAAGGCTCCTGCAGGGCTGGTTGCCACGGAGACCCCAAGGAAGTTTGAACCAGTCCTGCTCTTTTCACAGCCGCCTTTGAGCCAAGGAGGGAATTATGGCTGGCGATAAAAGGGGACATGTGGCCCTTTGCTCACAGGGAACGGCCTCTGCAGTTACGAGTCTTCAGCTCATTCTCCCCCCTTGTCCCCTCCTGCAACTGTATGTTTGGATCTCAGGGGAAAAAAAAAAAGGGGAAAAAAAAAATCTAGGACAAGTTGTGCTCCCTGTGCCCTGGGGACCAACCCCACAGGGCAGGACCAGCCTCTTCCAGCCCATTATTCCCCCACCACTTGCCACCCGCAGGTCCTCTGTAGTTATGGGACTGTTACTTGCTCAGGGCTGACAGACAGCTCACACCAACCCTGGCACCCAAACAGCCTCCACGGTGAAGGGGGGTTGGACACCTCCTTCCAGGGGAGCTGGAGACAGTTTTCCTGCCTGCCACAGCTCCTGGGTTTTCGGGAGGGATCTGGCTGACCAAGTGCCAGGAGCTGAAGTGAAAGGGATAAATCCAGCTCTGTGTTGCCTCCTCTGATTCCTCCTGTGGGCAGTTGCATAACACAAGTTCCCAGAGTCGTGTTGGAGAGCTCAGACTGTGCCCTTGGGTCTTCCTCGAGGTGGGGTTGGAGCTGGGGACTCTCAATCCCAATCCACAGTGTGAGGAGCTCCAAAGGTCCTGTTTTGTGTTGTACATGTGGGACAAAAGGGCAAAGGGGAGGCAGGAGGAGAAATGACCCTCCTGCAGGGGTGGGACAGCACTGGCAGCAGAGCATAGCTCAGCTGGCAGCCAGCTGGGCTCAGCTGGTTATCAGACCCCAACTCTCTTTTCTCTTGTGCTGTTGGGGGCACTCAGGTCTTCCTGGACCTTTGGTGGTGAGCTCTGAAAGAGCAGCAACGGCTGGGACAGGGGGTGCTGACCGAGGCTGGGCCCTGCTCACCCTCCCAACCTTTAGAACTTTGTTCCAGAGCCCCTTTCCCACCCCTGTGCTGAGCTGAGGTGTTGGATTCTGTGACAGGAGTGAGAAGAGGGGCAGAGGGAGAGCCCAGGCCAGGATGGACAACCTGCTCTGGCTCTCACCCTCTGAGAGCAGAGCCAGGCCCTGAGTGGGGCTGGAGAGTCCAAACGCCAACATAGGAAGGACTGGACAGATCTCAGCCTGTTTCCATCAGCTTCCTGGGTTTCTTTTTAAACCCAGACCTGTGTTTGAAGGGACGTTATTGACTGGACAGGCTGTGGGATATCCATCCTTGGAGGTTCTGGAGACTCAGGCAGACAAAACCACAGGAAACCCTCTGGCATTAGTCCTACTGTCAGCAGGAGGGTGGATTAGAGGCCCCCAGAGGCTCCTTCCCACCAGCACTTCTGGGAGAAGGTGATGCTGAATTGCTTTAAAGGTGCATTTACTATCTGGTCTGGTTTTTGTGCATGGTAATAACACAAAGCACTTCAAGGAAGGGAGGTTGGCATCACTGAATGAAGAGCAGCTGCATCGATGGACACCCACTTGGACAAGTGTTTGCAGGCAGGACTTTACCTGTCTTTGCCAGATTTTCCTGTTCTGGGCAGCTCTATCTCCCAGCGCTGCTCCCTGGACACACATCCCATCCTCCTCCCACCCAGCCAGGACTTTGTTTGTCAGCTCCATGGTCCTGCTTTGCAGAGCAGCTGATAATTCCCAGGCTCTGGCACTCCCGCAGTGCCTCCCCTGCTGTCTGCAGGCAAAAATAAAGGAACTTGCACCCCTCAGACTGTGTGAGCATCGTCCTTCCATCATGCAGCTTGACAAGTGGGCCACCCTTGGAGGTCTTACTGCTGGGGGAAGCTGGAGCTGAAAACATACAAGAGCTTCACTTTGGGTCCCTGTAAATCCACTTCTGTTCCATAACAAGGGAAAAAAAACCCCAACTGGAGCATCCTCTAGTCAGTGTGGTCTTCTCTGTACCCACCCCACACTGTTCCCAGTTCAGAGAGAGGGGTGAGGTCTCCTCAGGTGAGGGTTCCTCAGGTTAGGGCTCCTCAGGTGAGGGCTCCTTAGGCCCTCCTTGGCCACTGCTCTGGTTCAAATTTCTCTGTCACTCTGTCACAGCCACACATTCCCCTCCTGGAGTTACCCCCTCAGTTATCCTGGTGTCCTGTTCGTGGGGTAAGTGGTGACAATTGTAAAAATTACACTTTTTTTTGGGGGGGGGGGATCTCTATTTACATCCGTGACACCTTTATCTGTTGCCCCTTTTGATTTGTTACCACGTTTTTGGTGGAAAGTGCACACAGAAACCAGCAGGTTGTCTGTATTGGAGCAGGACCACTGTCTCTGTGATCACAGGATTGAATGTTTGTGACTCAGAACTGGCATGTGCAGCATCTTTTGTCTTGCTCACACTTTTGCAACCAGTGGCTGACCCTCAATTACTGCTATTTCTCAAAAACCAACCTTATCCTCCAGGAAAACTGTCCTAAAATGCAGTGCAGGTGGTACAGAACCTGCTGCCAACCTGCAGAGCAGTTCCCTCCCTGCCGTGCTTTCCGTGGGCCGGGGGATGAGTACGAGAGGATGGAGGGACTTGAGGAGAGCTCGGGAGTGTAGGACACAGTGCCATCCAGTGGAGTGCCACGTGGATCACGGAATCACACACGGTTTGGGTGGGAAGGGACCTTAAATTCATCCCATTCCACCCCCTGCCACGGGCAGGGACACCTTCCACCAGCCCAGGTTGCTCCAAGCCCCGTCCAAGCTGGCCTTGGACACTTTCAGGGATCCAGGGGCAGCCACAGCTTCTCTGGGCACCCTGTGCCACGTCCATTTATGGTGCGGGTGGAAGTTCTGGGTCACTGGTGCTTTCCTGGTCCCACCACAGCCAAACCTGAGCACAGGTACAGATTCTGTCCCTGCAAACACCTTCCCAGGGCCGTGGGGACCTGGCAGTGCCCATCACTGGGGTGTCCCAGCTGTGAGGATGCAGGAGGACAGCTATTCCAGAAGAACCATCCAAACAGTGCTATCCCATTGCATCCCATTTCCCTGAGCTGTCCGAGATGGAACTGCTCCAGGCGATGGGGAGGAAGCAAAATCCAAGTCACCAGAGTCACTCCTGTGGTCGAGTGATGGGAGGTGCCCCCCCCACCCCTCACATCTCACCTGGGGAGCTCAGGGTAAGAAAAGGGCTCCAAGAGCAGCAGGGTGAGCCCACAGGGCAGGGGGAAACAGCGAACACCTTTCCCGAGTGTTTGGAAAGGTTTTTTTTTTCCCCTGGAAAGGCCCCCGGCAGCGCTATCCTTGGGGGCACAGTACCACCTGCTGGCCGCAGCCGACCGAGCCAGGGACACGGGCAGCTCCGGGATGAGAGCCGGACTCACGTCGGCTCCTAATTCAGCCCGGTTTTATATATTTAGGTTGCAAATTTAGACCTCAAAGTCGAGCCCTCCCTGCGAGGCGGAGATTTCCCCTCGGACAGTCGGAGCTGCTAATTCAGGCTGTGATATTTTGCCCTCTGCAGAGGGAAGGAATGTAAATCCCCCCAGAGAGCCCAGCTTGCCAAATCTGTGTGGAGGGTTTACATTGGTAGGTTTTAATCACTTTTGCCTTGCTTTTTTACTAAGCTGTAGCTTAAATATTGATGTTTTTAACCCCTGCCTTCTCCATCGGAGTGTGCATCATACACTTCCTCCCTTCCCTCTCAGCCCAAATTTATTTCTGGTCTGTCCCTTTCTATTCCCCTCAGCGCAGTGTTTTTTGCCTCTGAGTCTCCCAGAGGCTCTCCCCCACTTCAATTTATTTGCTGAAGAAACAGCAGATGATCGATTTGAGGCTGTTAGTAGTTCATTCCTGCTCTCAGAATCCTCAAGTCTGGCGTCCACATCCACTTTGTTTCTCTTTAATCACTTCCTTGCTCCTGTGGGTGGCTGTTTGTCCTCTCAGAGCAGTGTCTGGAGTGTGCAGCTCATGGCAAGAGGGAGCTCAGAGCACTTAGCCCTGGCCCACACACTGTGGCCAGGAAACTGTGGTTCAGAGCAAACCCAGAGCAAACACAACTCCCCGAAGGATTTGTGGGTTCAGAAATGATCCAGGACTCGGTGTCGCTCTTGAGATGTGGCCCTGCTGGTCGAGGATGGGCAAGGGGCAGGACAGTCCCTGCTTGGCTTCACTCCCTGGATTTTGTTTTCCTAGGCCTGGCTCATCCATCAGAAGGCTCCCGACTGCTGAGCTGCGTGTTCAGTGCCTTGGAAATAACAATTGGTTCTCACCTGCCAAACCATCAGCACCCGGGAGCTGCAGCACAGCTGGGAGAGCTGGGGAGAGGAGCAGTGTGGGCTGGAATTGAACTCTGGGGCTGAGGCTCAGCTCACCTGAGCTCAGCTGACAGCTCAGCTGGCAGGGCAGGGCTCAGGCTGAGCAGGGGCTCACACCCAGTCCCTGCTGTGGCTGCGGCTTTGGCTCCCAGGACAAACGTGGGTTTGGGACAAGGTGTTCTTGGGGAGCTCCTTGAGGTGACGGGAGCTCAGGGAACAGCACTGACAGAAGGAGGGGGCTGCTCTGCACATCCCCTCTGCCTCTGCCAAGGGCTGTGTGTCCGTCCATCCCTCCCTCCATCCATCCATCCATCCATCCATCCATCCATCCATCCATCCATCCATCCATCCATCCATCCACACACCCATCTATTCATTTCTCCCTCCCTCCCTCCCTCCCACCTGGAACGGGCTCAGGGCCCACAGAGCTCTGCATGGGTCAGATCACTGAGGGTGCAGAACAACAGCGGTCAGGGCTGATGTTGGGAGCAGAGGGGGGATGAAGAAAGGAGGGGGCAGAGTGGGCTCTCAGACTGGCTCAGCTGGTTCCTTGTTCTTGAGTCCAGCAGCTCTCCATGGGCTGATTGAGCATGAATTGTGATCAACAGTCCTTCTCCATCCACCCAAGAGACCTCCTTGGAGGCCTCTCTGAGCTGTTGGCCCTTTCCTGGGACCTCAGCAAGGCTGACGTGGCATGACCAGGAAGGGTGATCTCCTCTCTGTTCTCCTGTGTCCTCCAGGGCGCAAGGACCATCCTGACCCTGCTCTTCAACCCTGTTTTGAGAGTGTCCCTCTCCATCTCCTGGCTTCCTGCACAGACATGGACCTTCCACTAGCAAAGGCAGTTGGAAATCCAGGATCCTGGTTTATATCGGGTGCAGACTAGATTTAGGGTGGAAAATGTCCTGCAGTGTGGTGAAGGTGGGCGTGCTCCCAGTGCAGTTCACAGCACACCTTTGTGGTGAGAGACAGACTCTGAGGAACATGGATTTCAAGAATGCAGACTGTCCTTCATGTCCTCTGGAGTCTCCTGGGGCTTCTGCTTCATCCCTGTCCACCCCACTCGAGGGCTCACGGGGCCACTGGACCCCTCAGCAGTGTCCCCTGCTCTGCACAAGCTCTGGACAAGTGGCTACATGTGGCTACTTCCCACGCCTACTCGTGACTGTGGATCCAACCTGTTGCCTCTCCAGACGAAACTCCAGTGGGAAATCCCCAGCAGGTACTGGGATGTCAGGGAGCAGTGGGCATTTCCAGAGGAGTTTCATCATGTTCCCTCCTGCCTTTCATCTTTCCAAGGCGTGCGTGTTTCTGATCCGTGACATGTCCCTTGCTCTCGTTTTTGCCATCTTTGTAATTTGATTTTTTCCTTTTGATCTGTTTCACAATTTCCCCAATTTTCTGTTCAGATTTTGAAATCTGGCTCCCTCCCAGCAGCAGCTCCGTGCAAAAGCAGATTTCTTGGGAAAATCACAGGAACAGAATGTGCACGTAACGACTCCTCTCCCCCCAAAAATTTCCCAGACACCAAGAATTTGCAGCCTAAGGACTTCCCCAGCCCAAGGTTGGTGTTGATGGTTTTAGTCACAGTGTTTATTTTTCTTTTTATTTCCATAAATCTATGTGGTTCCTCCTCAAACTGCACGTAAACATTTGGCTTCTCTGGTGTGGAGTCACCTGCAGCCCCACAGTTCCTGGTGCTGGGAAGAACAGCATCCAGTGGGGGGGGAGTTATGTTTTATTGAATTTTACTTAGTTTGATGCCACAATAATTGTGAGTTCTTGTCCACCCTCTGTCAGCTGAAGTGGTCTGTGTTGTGTCAGTTGTCCCTCATCCCAGCTGAAGAATCCCTGCTCTGTAACTCCTTCTCCAGGTCCCTCCTCCATCTCAGACCAAGTTCTCCAAACCTTCCCCTGCTCCATTGCACCCCTGTTTGAG
Organism: Pseudotriccus pelzelni; assembly: GCA_035584735.1. Classification (NCBI taxonomy): domain Eukaryota; kingdom Metazoa; phylum Chordata; class Aves; order Passeriformes; family Tyrannidae; genus Pseudotriccus; species Pseudotriccus pelzelni. The sequence continues at coordinate 3,175,910 of JAWMRA010000076.1, read as the reverse complement.
GTGGGAGGGAGGCTGACACGTGCCTGGATCTCCAAGCATCACAAAGTCATGGGATTATCCAATGTGCTGAGCTGGAAGGGTCCCATCAGGATGGTGGAGTCCAGCTCCTGGCTCTGCACAGGACCCCCCACATCCCACCATGTGGGACAGTGTCGGGTGTCAGTGAAGCTGCAGAGCAGTGCTGGGCTCAAGAAGCACAGCAGAGCTCCAGAACATCTCCTGGGGTGAGCTGAGCACTGCTCTAACCCTACAGCTGGTGGAAGGAGCACCATTTTCACAGTGGGACATGGCAGGAGAGATCTGTTGGGTGATGGGAGGGTGTCTGCACTCTGGATTTCCACGTCTGAGATAATTAATCAGCTTCCCTTGCTCGATAATGAGTTTCTAATGTACAACAAGTGCTTGATTAAGCACAGCCTTGTATAAAAATATCACCTCAGACCTGCCGGGTGATCATGATGGAGAACAGAATGTCAGTTCTGCCCTGTGGGCAGACAATGCCAGTGGCACCCCGAGTCTGAAGACGTGGGGATCTCTGTCCTGGATGTGGCTCTGTGGACTAATTTTACAGCTGAGACCAGCGGGGTGGGGTTTGCAAAGCTCTTTTTTGGGAAAGTGATTGGAGTATCAGAAATTCCCATGCAGCCAAACTCCTGCACATTGAAGCAGCGAGTGGGAATGTTTCTTTGCTTTCCTCAAAACACCTTTCCTCCAAAATCTCACGACATGCCTCACAAAGTGCCTCTGCTTTGTGACTCAATTAAAGTCAGGTGGCAACTGAAATCCATTGAAAAGGTCCTTGAAATGCCACATATAAAACCCTACATAAGCTGTAGGAGTGAAATAACTACTGAGACAGAGACTTGTCCAAATGGTGACAGGACCGGGAATAGGGCAAGGAGCAGCTGCCTCAGAAACTGCCTGGTTTAGGAGAAATACGGCCATTGTACCTTGGGAAACATCTCCAAAACTGCTTTCAAATCAGCTCCGAAAGGAAATAATTTAACTGGAGAGAAATCTACAATGACAAGCCCTGGAGTGTGACCCCAGGAACTGGGATAAAACAATGTGCCAGGACAGAAGACAACTGTTCTGCTTCCCCCAGGCTTTTCTAGGATTTACTGCCTTGTGAACCCCCTGGCAAAGCCTGAGCCTTGGCCTTGCACTGAGCAGTGGAACAAATGGAGCAGGGAGAAGAGTCTTCTCACCCAGCCAGGGGGACCCTCTCAGGTGCTCCTGGGACCTTCCTCCTGTCACCAGTTTTCCCTTCTCCTGATGTGTTATGTCCTTCTCCAAGGTCCCCAACACACCTGAGCCTCAGCCCTGCCTCTGGCAAAGCCTTTTCCATTCCTGCCAAGGATTAAACCACCCACCTTCCTGCTCCCAGACTTGCTCCTTGCCCACCTCCACCACCAGCCTGTCCTCCTCCGGTGTCTCTCTCTCCTGATACCTTCTCTGCTCCAGACACTGACTCACCCTTCCCTTTCTCCTCCTTCTGACCAACCAAACTCCTGAGGTTTGTTGCATTTCCCCTAAGATTTTCTCCACAAGTGTCCTCCTTGCACCTCCTCTCCCCACACTCGTCTCTCTCACACCTCGCGCCCAAGACTGGAGTTATGGGGAAAGGCCCTGCCACAGTGGCTGCCCAAAAGGCCAAGAGGGAGCAGAGCTCTGGGGACAAGATGAACACTCCTGTTGATCCATGGGGGCACCTCCTGCTGAGGACTCGTCTCCAGTTGTCCTTCCAGGAGAGGAACAGCAGGGATTGTCCTTCCTTAACCAGCCTCTCCCAGAAGGAGCCAGGACCAAGAAGGACAGGACACCTACATGACAGCCCCCCCCTTCATGGCAGAAGGGCACGTTCAGCTTGCCCAGAACCTCCTGGCAGCTCCTCAGTGCAGGCCCTGCTTCAGCAGGACCACGATGAGCACGGTCAGCTGGGACTGCTCGGCCCCACGTGAGGTGGGGCTGCTCCCTCCTCCTGCCCTGGAGCTCCCACCTCCTCCCCAGGCACTCACAGGCCATTTGAAGGTCCCTCCTTCACACCAGTTGGGAGGGAGAACGAGTCCCTGCCAAGCACCACTCTGCCAACAGAAACAGGCAAAGCTGTGAAAATCTGGCTGTGGTTGTGGCCTCCAAAGACCCTTCCTCACATCAGAGACACTTCCCAGGAGGCAGCAGAGAGGTGTTGATGTCTTCTTCCCCCCACTGCTGACCTGCCTCCCTTGGCAGCCCTCAGGGAGATGGTCTTTCCTTGGAATTCTCTCTCTGGGACTGAAAGGTTATGCACTAGCACATAATTGACCTCTGTGAGTGTTTCATCACTTGGATCCTGGCCAGTCCTCTTCATCTTTCCTCGGCAGGTCCCTGTGGGATTGCCCAATCCTATGGGATCTGGCCCTCTTTCCTTTCTCTGTGAGGCTTCATGGCTCTCCTGGGGTGCTGAACTCCCAGGAGTGGCTTCAGTGGCATCACGGCTTCCCAAAAAAGCCTGGGAGAAGGAGCTGTGGCTGCTTTAGTACAACAGGAATTGGCACTCTGGTGTACCAGAGAACTCAAATCTGGAGAGCAGGAGAACTGCAGAGGCTGCACCGTCACCTCCTGTGCCAAGGACATTGAGACCTGGCTGTGACAGTGGCGAGCATGGCGTGGTGCTCCCCACGTGGGTGCACTCCCAGGGCTGGAGGCAGGTGGGTGCCTTCTTCCTGATCCCATGGTCTGCCTGGGGACACCTCGGCACCTGAGGAATGATCCCAGGGGCAGAACTGCAGTCAGAAGAACACTGCTATACACGATTCCTTCATGCCAGGCTTGTACCCTCCGCGTGCTGTTCTGGCAGCAAGAGGTGAGTCAAGAAATGAGAGGGTTATTGAAAGTAACCCCCCCCCCCCCAGTCAATCCTACGCAATTTGGTGAAAAATGTGGATGCTTCATCCCTGGAAGTGTTCAAGGCCAGGTTGGACAGGACTTGGAGCAACCTGGGCCAGTGGAAGGTGTCCCTGCCATGGCTTAAACTGGGTGATCTTTAAAGGTCCCTTCCCACCCAAACCACTCTCGCATCAAAAGCCAATCTTCTGCCAATCCCCCTGAACAGGGGTAACAAAATCAGCAAGTCTCACCTAATGAGCCAAGAGCAGAAGAGGAGAAAAGCTTCTTGGAGGGGCAGGAAAAATGGAACTTTGCTCCTCCTTGAATGTTTGGGCAACAAGGCTGAGGCACAGCAGGTTTAGAGGGAAGACCAAGAGGAGTCAGGAGGGTCCTAGGACAATGAGGAGCACTGGATGTTGGGGAGCTCCGAAGGGGTTCAAAACAGTTGTGTTTCCCTTCATGGTATGTGAGACTCCCACTTAACTCCTTCATGAATCCACACCTTGCTCTGCTTCCCTTCCCGGAAAACCAACCCTGTACACCCTCCTGTGTCACCGTGGCTGGAGGGGCAGAGCCCAGCTGAGGTCAGAGCAGGGGAGGAGAGCGAGGCTTTCTCTGCTGTCATGGGACTGCTGTGGCATGGGGACTGTCCATGTTGTCCCTCTCCTAAAGCCAGCAGTCCCTGCAGCCCGTGTCTGTCAGGCAGGAGGGGGTTACAGGGGAAAGGGCCATGAGCAGCCCCCGTGCAGGGAACAAACTGGAGAAGCCCCAGAACAGACTGGAGAGCAGCACTGGTCCCAGTAGCAGAGAGCAGATCTTTACCTTGCCTGTCCTGAGGCATTTGAGGGTCCTGCTGCAGTGATGGGACCAATCCCAGGCTCAGCTGGGGTTCTTTGTCACCAGGAAGGGCTGGGTTTCACTGCCTCACACATGCCTTTGTGCTGTCTGCAAAGCACCTTCCAGGTACACGAGGTTTGGAGGAGGGTGGGACATCCAGCAGGGCCCCCCCAGCTGGCACAGCTGCCCTGTTACTGCCTGGGGGTGCTGGTTTCACGTGCCTGTCTGCCTGCCCAGAGCCTTTCCACCTGTGTGGCTCCACAGCTCTGGGATTTTGGGAGAATGTTTGCAGGGGATTGGGGTTGCACCTTCCTAATATTTGTTGCAAAGTCCAGGATTGGCTTCTGGAAATGTTGTCGTGGAGCTCCTGTATGACAGTTTTGCCTCCCTGCACTTGGGCGGGTCAGGCTGGATGTGAAACACTTCCCCTGGAGGGCTGTGCCTCTGTAGGGTGAGGGAGGCCTGGGGATGGGCACCTTGGAGTTCTGCAGGACTTGGACAGACAGAGTCACAGCCATCCTTCTCTAGACTTGGCAGCAGCCTGTCTTGGGGCAGGAGGTTGATCCAGAGACCTCCAAAGGGTCCTTCCCACCAGCATTTCTCTGAGGAGTCGCTTGTGCATCACGTCTTTGGTCAGATGTGTCTGTCCATGCTCTGGGACGAGCGTTGGGATCCTCCCGTTCCATCCATGAACGTCAGAGCAGGGAGCCCGGGCAGCAGGAGGGATGTGCTGGGTGGGTTCTGGGGGCCCGGGCACGGCAAGTGCCTCTTCCCCTGTTCCCCAGCACAAAGAGCCGTCCGCGGCCCCGCCCAGGGCAGCGCTGAGGCTGGAGCCGCGATGTTCTCCCAGCGTTATCATTCCATGGGGCACTGCCGGGAACCCCCGGACTGGTGCAGGTCCTGCCGATGCCACAGCACGGGCCGGGAACCGCAGAGCCCCGAGGGTCGCCCCGAGACCCTGCGGGGATGGAGGGATCCTGGGGGGATGGAAGGATTCCGTGGGTATGGGGGGATTCCACGGGAATGGAGGGATCCCGCGGGGGCGGAGGGATCACGTGGGGATAGAGGGATCCTGTGAGGATGGAGGCATCCCGTGGGGATGGAGGGATTCTGTGTCAATGGAAGGATTCAGTGGGAATGAGGGGATCCCGCGGAAATGGAGGGATCCCGCGGGGATGGAGGGATCCCATGGGAATGCAGGGATCCTGTGGGGATGCAGGGATCCTGCAGGGATGGACGGACGAGCGGGGCGCGACTCTGCGCAGCTTCCCCGAGGGCTGGAGGGGCGGCGAGCCCCCAGGGAACCCCGGGGGTGCCCGGCGGCGGTGGGACGGGACGGGACGGGACGGGACGGGACGGGACGGGACGGGACCGCCCCGCCTCCCGCTTAAAGAGCCGCGTTGCAGGACGGCCCGAGCGAGTGGGTCCCGCACCGCCCGCACCATGCGCTCCGCCACCGACCTCAGCCGCATCCTCCTCCTCCTCCTCCTGCCGCCGCCGCCCGCCGCCGCCTACTTCGGGTCAGCACCGCCCGCGGGCACCGGCCCCGGCGCCGCCTCCACGCCGCGGACATGGGGGGAGCGCGAGGGGCCGTGGGGCAGCACCGGGACCCGCAGAGGTGGAATGGAGTGTCCGTGGGACAGTTGGGAGTGTCCGTGGGACAGCACCGGGATGCGGGGATGGGGGACAGAGTGTCCGTGGGACAGCGACGGGATCTGGGAGGGAATGTGGAGCGCCCGTGGGACAGCGTCGGGGGGCAGTGGGAGTGTCCGTGGGACAGTGCAAGGGCTCTGGAGGGGAATGCGGAGCGTCCGTGGGACAGCTCGGAGTGTCCGTGGGGCAGTTCGGGGCCCGTGGTATCGCGGTTCCCGTGGTATCGCGGTTCCCGTGGTATCGCGGTTCCCGTGGATGCCCCGCGGAGGGGCCGTGGGGGCTCCACGGGGCTGCCCCGGCCCTGGGGACCGTCCCGGCCGCTCCGGGGGTTGGGTCTCGGTCCGGCCCCGCACCTGCAGAGTCCGGAGCATCCCCCGCACGGCGGGCGCGGTCCCCCCGGGGCCGCAGGGTTTGGGTGTCGCAGCAGTCCCCCCGGCGCTCCCGGGCGGCCCAGAGAGAGGGGACGGGGGAGAATCACCCGTGCCAGAGCGGGCCGGGGAAACGCGGTGGGACGTGCTGTTTGTGGGAGCAAGAGGGAAGAAAACTGGACTGCAGCGCTGAAGGGTGCCCCGTGTCTGCTCAGGGTGGGAATTGGCCCCGCGTGGCGGCTGGTGCTGATTCCTCCCTGCAGGGCGACTTCCCTGGGGGGCAGAGGGTGGGACGATGGGGCTGGCACAGGGTGCCAGGGCCCAGCAGGGAGGGGGGGTTGACCCCAGGGTGCTGAGGGGCTCCACGGGATGAAATCCAGCACAGGGACAGAGGGGTCCCCTCGGGTGGGTGGAGGCAGAGCTGCTGCTCCAGCCTGGGACGCTGCAGGGTCCCCTGGGCACGACTGTCCTCCCCCCACACTGCCCATTGCTTGGGATAAAGGCAGAGATGGGTTTGTAACAGGTTGGGTCAGGGCAGAATTTCCCATGCAGAGTGTTCTGTTTTGTCTTGTCTTCTGTGTGAGCTGCTCCTCAGGCACGTTTTTAGACTCTCTAAAGGTAGCCAGAGCTGTTGGGGTGTGTGTGGGTATATCAGGGAGTGCAGAACAGACACAAACACCAGCACATTCAGACACTGCTGGGAGGGATTGTAGCTCTCAGGACAGGTCTGTTCTGCCTTACATGTGTGGAGGGTCTTGTTCTCTCTCCACTGACCCTCCCACCAAAGGCCAGACACTTCTTCCTACCTTTGCTGGGAAGGGTCTGCTGGCTTGCTCACCTGGGACATGATTCCTGGTTCATTTCTGCTGCAAAGCTTCCTTAAATCAGCTGGATTTTAAATTTATTCAATGTATCATTCAGCCTCACTCACATCTGGGTCTCTGCTGACCGGGAGGGCTCCCTTTTCTCAGTCACCCAGAGCTGTGCAGGAACCTGCTCTGTGAAGGGGCTTTTGGCCTGCCACCCACTGGGACATGAGCACCTGGCTGTGCCAGTGGAAGGCAAAGAATTTGTGCTGCCCTTCCAGACCACACCAAGACTGTTGCTCAGGCTGGATTTTATTCGAGAAACCTGAATGATTCCTCACCTTGTGGCAATGACCTGTTGGGTGCAAGGTGCTTTCTGGGATATGAAATCTTGTTAATGCACAGCCCGGGGTCTGAGGCTGTAGGTTCTCTTTTAAGTGTGGGGTTTTTGTTCCTTGAGGGGTTTGACCCAGGGGTGTCCTGCATGTCCCCACCTCTTCACCTGGAAGTAACAAGAAGAAAGTGAAGTCTGAGAACTCCTGGTGGTGAGCAATATGTGACAATATTTCAGATAGAAAGTTGAGTTTATAGACTTGTGAGGAATTTGAATATTTTAGAATATTTTAGAATATTTTAGAATATTTTAGAATACTTTAGATGTGGCCTCAGCTGGGGAGAAAACTGAGTTGAGGGGACTGGAGAGCCAGGTCAGTGTCTGCCTCCAGGTTTTGCCAAATAGGAGAGACTTAGGCACGTGAGTCAAACCTTTGCTTTCCAAACATTTAAGGGAGAAAACCTGCAAAGGAGTAAGAAAACAGGGAAGGCTTTTGGGTGGAGAGAGGACCTGAGCCCTTCCTGTGTGTGCAGGGTGTTTGGCAAAGGTAAAGCGTTGCTGGTTGAAAGGGTGAAGAAAAAGCCACGTTTGATTCCATCAGGATAAAAGTGAGTCATGAAGTGTGTGGGGTAGTCCAGCAAAAATCATCCCAGTGCCTGGGAAAAGATGCAGATCATCCCTGAATATAAAAATGCACAAAGTTTTGCCATGGCTTTAGGACAAGGGGCTTTTAAAGGACAGCAGATCTCCCACTCCATTCCCAGCACTGGTGTCAGTGCTCTGGCTGGGCTTGAACAGACCCTGAACTGCCAGGGCAGGGTCCTCAGGGGGTAAATTCAAACCTACTTTTACGAGAGGGAGAGAAACTCAGCTCTATATGCAAGGTGGGCTGTGGCAGGGGCTGTGCTGGGTTTTCTGGCTGCAGGAATCCAGAGTGGCTGCTGCCCTGGGCACAGCTGGTGTGCACCTCTTGACTTCCTTCATGCTGGTTTCACCTTTGCTTCAGTCCTCCCCCATCCTGCAGCTCTTCTAAGGTGTTCCCTCCTCGCCTCAGCCAGGCTCTTCCTTCCAGGGTGTTTCATCCCCTCTGGTGCTGGGAATCTCTCCAGACGTCATTAAGAGCTCTCAGCCTCCTGCTGCCCCCTCGGGGGCCGTGTTTTCAAGGTGAAAAGGCATTTAGGATGTGCTGGAGGGCAAAGAGCTCCTCACAGAGGCTGAGGAGGTGGGTCCTCCTAGGATTAGGCCAGGGCAGAATCTGGAACAGACCCACCTCAGGTAGGATGTTGCTGGGGAGGTTGAAGTTCCAAACCTGATCAAAGCCCTCTCCTGGGAGAGCTCTGTGGAGCAGGCTGGGACCTGTCCCATCCATGGGCCAGTCTGGCCTGTGCTCTGTGGGCGGCCAGATCTGCTGGAGCCTTCAGAAACCCTCCTGAAATACCTGTGGTAGGTGCAGAGGCTCCAGGGTTCCTGGGATTTCATAGGATTCCTGGGATTTCACAGGATTGTGCTGGCTGGGTTCACAGCTCCTCTTAGTCCAACCTGCCTGTGCCCTCTGTATCTAGGGCTGGTTCTTCTCCCACCATGGCCAGGGGCGCAATTGTTGCTTATTTCATGATGGAAGAGGTTTTTTGGGCTCCTTGGGGAGTAAAACTAGCAGGTGACCTGCAGGTCTGTAGAATCTGGGGCTTGCATAGTTTTGAAAACAGCATAATATGCCAAATGACATCTTAATGTTAATATAAGCACCCTCAAACCCTCTGTCCCCACCTCCCCTGTGCCCAGGGGATGTCCAGCAAGGCTTGGTTTCCAACCCATTAGCCCATTAACCCATATTCCTACATTTTCTTTGGTAACTGCTTTTATTGCAGCATTTCCCTGGCAAACCTCATGGGCCAAATGCACCCCAAAGAGGGACTCTGTTGTCTGAGTGCTCCTGGAAAGGTTTCACAGACTGTTTCTCTTTCTGTTGAGCTGATAAATTAAAAGCTGATATTACTTAGAGCCTGCATCACCATTCCCCACAGCCCAGTGTAGCAGGAGGGTTTGTCACAGCCTGGGGTTTCTTGGCATTTTCAGTCACTGGGGGATTAAAGAAGAGAGAGGAAGAACAGAAATGGAGGGGAGAGCAACTCTCAGTTGAGCCTTGGAAAGGTGGAGTGTGAGGATGGATGGGCAGCGATTGCCACAACAGGGATGTGTTGCAGAGATAAAGGCTCTGCCCTCACCCAGGTCACCCCCTCTCCTCCCAGACCTCTGATGTGAGAATTTGATATCCTGTTCCCTGTGGACCTTCAGGAGGATTCCTTTTAAAAAGAACCATCAATTGCTGCTCCCAGGAAGCGTTTGCAGCAAGCAGAGCCCCCCTCAGAGGATTCCAACTCGTAACCTCATGTAAACTCACCTGAGGTTTTAATTCAAGCTTTTTCTACTTTGTGAGGAGCAGAAACTTGATAGAAAACCTGGAGGACAACAGGAATAGAGACACCTGCCCCAGGGGCTGAAATGACAGCTCTGATGGAGGAAAGTCAAAACTGTTGATATCAGTTGTTGAATCCCAATATTGGTTATTGAGATTCACAATTTAGAGGGTTTGGGGATTTCTGTCACCTTCTTTGCAGGCAGTGGGTGGTACAAAGCAGGGACCATCCCAATTAATCTCAGCAGTACAACACTCACTGGCCATCCCTTCACCCAGGGACAAATTTGGAGGATTAAATGTGATGTTTCTGAAAGGACCAGAGCTGTTTCACTGAGCTGCCAGGGACAGAGGAGACTGCAGGGCCTTCGTGCACTGCCGTGGCCTTGCTTTGCTCACGTCCCACATTCCCTCAGCCTTCCCTGAACGCCTGTTGCAGCTCTCCATGGGGTGTAGATGTTCCTGTGGAACATGAAAGGCCCCTGAAATCAGATATGGAGGATTGCTGGGGCTCCCTTTGCTTTTTTCTCCTTGCTTGGGAGAGGTAGGAAAGGCACATTTTTAGGGGTTTTTAAGACCTCTCAGCTCCAGAGGACATCGGGCATTGCACAGGAACAGGCTCTCATTAAAAGTCTCTTAAGCAGCTGGAATGTGGCTGGAAGGAGATTAAAGGAAATAGATGAATTTACCAAAGTGCTCAGACAGAAAAAGGGGAGAGAAATAAAAGTTGGAGCTCCTTATTGTTCTCTTAGATCACAAGCAGGTGTGCATTAATTCAAAGAGCTCGCTTCTTTCGCCGTGTGATCTGTAGATAATAAACTCTAAATCATCTAAAAACGATGTGCAGTTTGCCCAAGTGGAAATATCTGCATATTTTATATTTAATCTTGTTCAAGTGTTTCCATCCTGTGGTCTTGGTCTGATCCTGTGCTGGTTTTACCCCAATAAAACACGGCTGCGGTCAGAGCCTGCAAAGCCTCCCCTCAGATGGGTCAGTTCCTGGTGGGAAGTGGTCCTGGTCCTCAGATCCTGGGGGTCAGTTGTGACCCAGAGAGTGGCTTCTGCTCCCAGCTGTGCCACTGGTCACTTGCACGGCCTTGGGCACCCCTTCAACTGCTCTGCCTGCTTGGTTAGATTGGAAGGGATGTGAGAGTGGTATCTGCGCATGGATCTTGTTCGGGAATCCTGATCCCTGACAGGATCCTGAGCCTCCAAACACAGCAGTACAATTTTTCTTGCTGGCCTTCACCTGTCTAAGGTGATGAGTGTGAGAGAAAGGTTATGGTCCAGGTAGCTTTAATCATGTGGATTAATCAATTTACAAATTGTTTCACTGACTGTGATGTTTCCATCTGGTTATTCCTGAGCTCCATTTCTGGAGGAAAACCAAGTTGCTTTGTGTGTTGCGACTTCCCAAATTCAATGATCAGCACAACAAGGATAACAATCACAAGCAGAAGTACCATGTGCTCTGAGGTGGGCTCAGCTGGTCAGAGAATGGTGCCAATAACACCAGGTTTGATCCCTGAATGGGCCAGTCACTCAAGAGTCACTTGATGATCAACTCAGAATATTCTGTGATTCTCTCTCTGTTTGCCTGTGCAACCAGCTCTCAGTGTAGGATGCTGCATTACCTCTGTCAGAATTTAAAGTGTTTCTGGATTCAGTTTTAGGAAGTGTTTTTCCCAGGACGCTTTCACTTTGCATGGTGTAAAGCATGAATTAGACCTGATATCTCTGCTCTGTGTGTGGCCCCAGGCTGTGTTTGCTCTGCACTACTGAGATTGCTCTGCAAATGGCATCGAGTTCTTCAAAGGTTTTCAGGGTGCCTGTCGTTGTTCTGTCTGGGTTTCCCACAAATGTTAGCACCCAGCATCCTTCAGGGCCTGCAGAATGGCAAAACCACCTTCTCCCAGGTCTCACTGGCCACTGGTGGACCATCTGGAGATAATCTCTGCCCAGGATTGTAGACCAGCTGTCCTGGCTCAGACCAAGGGCTCATGTGGCTTCACCACCTGAGTTAGCACCGGGAATGAGAAATATGAAGAGAAGAGCACAAAAATGAACACAATGGCAGACAGAGATGCTCTCTCAGAATCCCCTCCAGTTTCTGGCAGTTTGCACCTCCAGAGTTGCCTCTGTCAAAGTATCTTTGTGTTTAATGAGTTTTTCTTCCATGGTTTCCATGAACACGTGGATACTTTGGCATTCCTTGTGCCCTGTATTGAGAAGGGCTTCAAGTCTACCTGCAGCCTCTGTGCCCCATTTCACTTAGCTTTGGTCTATCAGTTCATAATTTATCATCATTCCCCCTGGCTCTTGTATATTGGAGGTCAGAATAACCTTGACTCACTCGCAGGTCAGTCCTGCTTTCAAAGCCCTGTGTTCTCCTCCTGTTCCTTTTTCTCCGGGTAGGAGCTGTGGGAGACATCCAGTCCATCTGTGTTCATGCACAAGCTATTCTGGAAATCTGTCCACTTTACAGGACGGTAGAATTTGACTTGTCTGTTCAGTGGCTCCTTCACAGCAGGTTTTAAGAGGCCTGACCACTTTCCACAAAAGCTGCGTTGCCTCTTCTCCCCTGTTCTGTGTTTTGTCTCTGCCCACTAATTCTACTCCAGTTTTAGAGCTTCTCTCAGCTCTCCCTGGTGCTGTGTCGCTCATCACACCTCTTGTAAAAATTTGAGGATGTTTGTCACCTTTTTCTCCCCTTCACACTCAAGCAATACCTTTTACAGCACATTCTCCTTCCTGCCAGCCCTCGACGCAATCAGGCACCCCCTGAGTGCCCGGAGCTACAGAAGAGCTCTGAGTCTTGGCTTTTTGGCAGCACATGAGCCAGGCAGAGCCATTAGGCTGCCTCATCGTGCTTGGTCTCACTCCCTTGGGTCAAGCTCTTGTCCCTCAGTGCAGTTCCCCCACCTCAGGCCTGCCATGTCCCTTGAGCACCAGCTGTGCTGCCTCCTCTGGGCAGGGTTTGGTGTCATGCAGGGCTTTGAGCTGTGCTGTCTGAACTGCTCTCTGGAGCTCACCAAGCTGTGTCAATTTGAGTTTCTCAAGCTCAACCTGCCCCAGGCCCCTGTCTCTGTCTCCAGTATTGCCTGTTGGTTTCTTGGCTCACTGGGACACCCCGTGTTTCCGCCCCCCAGTTCAGCACTGATGATGGGAGGAAGAGATTCTTCTCCCCCACTTGGTTTCTAAGGCTCAATGCTCACAGAAGATCACAGAATCCCACAATATTCCGAGCTGGAAGGGACACCAAGTCCAACCCTTGAGTGAATTGTCCATACAGGGACTGAACCCACAGCCTTGGTGTTATCAGCACCATGCTCTGACCAGCTATCTCGGGGTTCCTGTGGGATCCACAAGGCTCCTTGTTCTTGGGAAGTTTGGGGGTCTCTGGATGATTCCCTGTGTGCCAGCCCAGCTAGATATTTGCTGTGCCAGACACACACCTGAAAACACAGACAGTCAGACTGTTGGACAATTCCACTGGGGAAGAGCCATGTTTTACCAGCAGCCTGGGAATGGTACAGAGCTGAAGAGTCTCCCTGCCTGCACTGCTGGGGGGAACGGCTTGTTTGGTACCAGCAAGTTGCTGGAAGCCCCAAGCCCCACCTTACTGCCGATCTGCACCGGGTTTGTGTTGCTCAGGTGGGCAGGGATGGGGATGGAGAGTCCCTGCACTGCTGGTGGCAGTGCCAGTGGCCAGGATGTCCTCCTGGGAATGCTCCAGAGCTAGCTCCTCGTTGCATCCCTCCCAGCTCTGCTGGGCTGGCTCCCACAGTGGAGCCCCATTTGCCTGAGTGGGGGAGAGGAGCAGGAACCAACCAGCTCTTTCATTTGTACTCCCTAAACTACCTGTGGACAGAAAACCACGTGTATTGGGAGAGGGAAAGGTGTTGTCTGCAAATGTTACTGCTGGGGCTGAGATGTGTCCAAAAGTGCAGGTTCCAGGACGTTTCCATTTCCCTGGTTTTGGTATTTTTTGGGTGGGAGTTGGGGGACTCCGTGGTCCTGTGTTTGGCAATCAGGTGCCACCTTTTCTCCCTTTCACACTCACACAGATTCAAGCAATATCTCTTGCCCCACATTGTCCTTCCTGGGTCAGCCCCCAGATGGGAACCAGCCACCCCTGAGCTACAGCAGAGCTCAGTCCTGGCTTTGCAGCTGCTGCTTGAAATGCATCAACGCCCCTGACAAACCAGGGAGAGCTCAACAGCCCTGAGTTAAACTGTGCCTGCTCGAGGTCTGAATTTGTGACTTCACCTTCCCCCCTCTGGCTGTGGCTTCTCCAGATCCCTGTTGTGCAGTCCCACGGCTGCTCCCGGAGCCTTCGCAGCCCTCAAAGCTTGCATCAAAACAGAAGAACTTCTCTGTGTTTTCAAGCATCCTAAAGATAAATTTTGCAAGAAAAATATTGTCTTCCATAAAAGGGAAAACATTTGTCTCAAAAATGTGTTGCATTTTCCAGCTGAGTTACCTGAACATGTCAAGTGCGTTGCTGTTACATTTGGCAGGACATTTTTATTAGATCTTTCCTTTATTTTTTTTCAGCAAGAATACGTTTGCCAGCAAAACTCATGCTTGCTGTAGGAGGCATTGATACTGTCTCCCCACTGAGCTTTCCTGGTAGTGTCCAGCGGCACAAATCCTGGGAAGGACATGGTTAGTGCTTTTTGGAGGGCTGTGACCTGCAGCACCACGGGGTAACCAGGAACTGGGAACTCACTCTGTGACTGAGAAGGAAACCAAACTGGAGGGGGTGTAGACATGTCATAGGACCCCAGGATCCCAGGATGGGTCAGGGTGGAAAGGATCACAGTGGGTCACCTTGGTCCCATCTCCCTGCTCAAGCAGGGCCACCCCAGAGCACGTGGCACAGGATTGTGTCCAGAGGGGTCTGGAATATCTCTGGTGAGGAAGAGCCCACACCCTCCCTGGGCAGCCTGTTCACTGCTGGGTCACTGCACAGCAGAGAAGTTCTTCCTTCTGTCCAGGTGGAGCTTCCTGGGCATCAGTTCCTGCCTCTTGTGCCATTGCTGGGCCCCCCGAGCAGAGCCTGGGCCATCCTCTGCCCCGTCCCTGCAAGCACTGACAGACATTGGGGAGGTCCCCTCTGAGCTCCCTCAGCCTTTTCTGCTCCCAGAGATGCTCCAGTCCCCCCCTCATCCTCGTCACCCTGTCACAGAGCCAAGAGAACCTTCCCACCCGGGGTTGCTGGAGACGACACTCGTGCTTTTCCTTCCTGCCCGCACCATCAGCGTGGTGCTCCGCCTTGGTGTGTGGTGAAGATGGGACACAAGATCTAATCAGTCTGTATTGATTAACCTCCGCTTTTCCTGCTTCCTTTCAGCCTGACCGGGAAGGAAGCCCTGACCCACCTGCCGTCGCTGGGGCCCTCTGTGGGCTCTGCGCAGGGCAGGGTGCACGTCAAGCAGTGCGAGCTGCTCCAGCTGACCCGCAAGCAGAAGCGGCTGTGCCGGCGGGAGCCGGGCCTGGCTGAGACCCTGCGGGATTCCATCCGCCTTGGCATCATGGAGTGCCAGTTCCAGTTCCGCAGCGAGCGCTGGAACTGCAGCCTGGAGGGGAGGACCAGCCTGCTCAAGAGAGGTACAAGGTAGCTGGTTGGCAGGGAAGCTGCAGTCCCTGGAATGTTCATCCCAAATCCTGCCCGGGGGTCTGACTGGCCCCAGGGAGCACCCAGATCATCCCTTTCACCCCGGAATGGGCAAGTTGGGCCCCTTTGCCGCAAAACAAGCTTTGTGCCCATGTTCCCTGCACGGTTTGTCCCGAATTGGAGGGTAGGAGGAAGTTGACTTGTGGATTTTTGTCCAGAGTTCCCTGGACTGAGCACCCTCCTCAGCTGGAAATCAGGGTGATACCGTGGGAAAAAGGGGCAGGGCTTGACGTCAAGGGATGTTTTAAGAAGTACTAAGTATTTGTTATTCTCAGATGCAAAATTTACACCCATTTTCTGTTTGTCAGCAGGGCTGTTTATACCTGTTTGCCATTTATCAGCATTCAGGCATCTCAGTGCAAGTTCACAAATCTCTCCTAAGACTCTTTGCTGTAAATTTGGAGTTTTTGTAGAAGTTCAGAGTGGACAGAGGAGCTTCTGTTTCCCAAAATGCTTTAGAGGAAGAAAATGTCCCTTAAATTCTCTATTTGGGGTAGGAGGGAGCACAACAAATCCTTCAAATTATAAGAACTTGAGAAAAACAGAATTAAGTCAGAGACTGAAACCATTTCTTAGTAAAAGTATCTTTGCTAAACCTGTCCTGATCTAAACAAAGCCTCACTGAGTGTCACCCACTTTCAGCCCTTCAATAACTTTTAGTGCCATTTACTAAACTTCAATCTTCAGAATTACTGAGTTTCAGTCCTTTAATAATGTTCCACAACTTAATGTTTTTTAAAAAAACCCAAAGCCAAGCCAAAATCAGCTTCGATAAAAATAAATGCAAATTTAAATTAGTGTTAGGATTGAAAATTTTTAACATTTCCATTTAAAACTATCAATCTTTTATTACATTAAATATAGAGTTAATATTTTATTAAACCAACATGTACAGGGTCAGATTTACCTCCTTGCATGGCTCCACGGTGATTTTTTTTTTTTTAGCACACAAAAGCAAATTTCTTTAGTTGAAGAAGCTGTTTGTGATCGTTTTGAGTGTCTTTCTGACACCTGCACCTCCATCAGCCTCAAAGAACTTGAAAATGACAATTGAATAATCCTCCTCTTCAATTAAGCTGCAAAACATTTCATTACCCGGCGGTGACAAGCCTTAACATTTCCAGGGACTCCTGACTGACAAAATAAAATATCACCTGGAATTTAAAACCTGTTTTGACAGATGAGGAGAAGTGTTTGAAAACTTTTATTACACAATCTTGAGGCTCAAATGATGATTTAATACGGCCAAGTATGCTGGGTGCCCCTCCTGGGTGAGGGGACAGTGGATTGGGAGCAGCTATTGGTTCTCCTTTGCCTTCAGCTTCCAGAGGAGTTTGGTTCCTTCACAAAGAACATCAACACTCTCAGCTGCCACTTTCGGCCTGATTCTCACATTCCTTGGAGATCTCTTGGAAATTGTTGGCCACACAACGGACTCTTCTCCTTTCACTGAAGGTGAAGAGTTTTAGGAGTGACCAAATCATTTGAGAGAAACCATAAAGAAAATACACATTTTTAACAGTCTCGTGAGTGCAAGAGAGTAAAGCAGGTTGTGTCCCAGTGAGCTGGGTTGTTTCTGTGAGGGGTGAAGAGTCACACTCAGTTTACAGTCCCAAACGGCTATGACTGATGTGGGTCACTGATGTTTTTCCTCCTTCTAGAGATTGGGAAAAACCCAAAAAGAGCCAAGGGCCTTCTGGTCCTTGAAATGCCAGATTTACAGTTACAGTCTGCACCACTTATTGTTCTGGACACTTGTCTGGAGGCAACCGGGAAACTTGTAGCATAACCTACAGCTCCTCTGTGACCATTGTCACTTCTGGCAGCTGTTACTGTTCACTGATCCATGCCACATCCTTCTGCATTCCCTCTCCACTTCCTTACGAATCCATGCTAAGAGTTAGGTTGAAAATGATTCTGGGGAGACATTTGAAGCCTTCCTGTTGCAGTTGGTAGCAGTTGGTGTCTCTGTAAAGCACTGATGGTCATCTGGTATCCCATGGGTGCCATAAAGGTTGCTGGAGGTGAGGAAAACAGAATTTCCTCTCCAACAAGATGATCATTCAGGGAAGATAAATACCTACAGCAAACAGCTCCAACCCAGGCACTCAGAAAAAAATCCTTCTTGAGAAATGAGCACTCTACAATCCTTCCATCCATCAATCCATTTCTTGGCCTCATGCTGGACTCTTTGACCTTCAAGCAGTGGTTTTGTTGATGTCATGAGGAATCTAGGAATGGTGCAGCAGGGGGGTGGTAGCTCAGAGACATGGAATTTCCACCATGGGAGATTTTGGGAACTCAGCTGGAGAAGACCTGAGCAGCTGGCACTGAGTTAGCCCTGTTTTGAGCAGGAGGTTGTGTTGAAGACCTTGAGAATCCTTCCATCCTAAATCTTTCCACAGCTCTTTTTTGTTTGTTAGTTTGCTTGGTTGGTTGGTTTGTTGATGTGATTGTTTTCCCTCCTCCACTTGCTCTGAAAGGCTCACTTATCTTCACTGTAGCACTGAAAAATCATTGCCCATGAACATCTTTCCTTTGGCAGAACCAGCCCATGGCTGAACTCCTCCTGTTATAGTTCTCCTTGCGGTCTGGAGCACACCACACTCAGAACAGTGGTGCCATTGCAGCAAACAGCTCTCTGTATTTATAGGCTGCTGAGCTCAGAAATCCTCCCAGAGAGCTCAGGGGAGGCCTTGGGCCCGTGCAAGGTCCTACCCAGGGGGCTGGTTTGCTGCAGCATCTTGGCATTCCTTCTGTGCTGCAAACACACCTGCAAGGAGATGTCCCCCCTTGCCCCAAGTATTTCAGGTTCCATTTGGTCCCAGTCAGTGGGCCCAGGGCAGTGACTCAAACCCAAAGTGGGTCCTGACAGCCCGGCATCGGCTCCAGGCTCCGGTGACAAGGGCTGCTTTGGCACAGCGGGAGGAGGGATGCCAGGACACAAGGGGAAACCTCTCTTCAGCTCTTCAGTCACGCCCATGGGAGCTGATTTTGCTGCCCATTTGTGGTGTGTCCCACTGAAAATCCAGCTGCTGCTCTGTGGCACGTTGTTACTCCACGGGGGCTGAAGGCCCCTTCAGCTCTCCCTTTGCCATTAAATGGTGATCGATCCTTTAGGACAAAGAACAAGGAATCATCTCAGGCTTTTCAGGCAAGCATTCGGCAGCCTGGAGATGTTGAAGCTCTGCCTTGGGAGGAGGTTGGAGGGGTGGAGAAGGGGATGATTTGAAAGCCTGCTCGGTATGTGCAGTCCCTGCTGTCTGCAGTGGCCTCACCACAAGCCCTGGTCTCTGGTTTCCAGTGGGCTGAGAGCTGGCCAGCACTTCCATGGAGTGCCACAGGGTAACCAGAGCATTTCTGCTGGGCAGAAATAGCAGGGGCAGTGTGGTGTTCCACAGAGCCAGATTTAGCAGGGGCTGAGGAGCTGCCGGGGGCTGCTGCCTTCAGATGGTAGGGGAAAGGCTTTCTGGAATGCTCTCCTTGCTTCTCGGATCAGAATGACAGGGAGGATACAGGGAATCTGGTAAACACTTGGAGACTGGCTTCTGGAATGATTTAACAGATTTAGGATCACAAAAATATTTCACCCCCTCTTAGCTCCTTCTTTGGAGTGGGTTGGCCACTGTTTGAAAATGTGTGAGCACCCTGTTGCTGTCCATAGACTGTACTGGCTGTGTCCCACACCAGCTTTTCCAAAACTTTTGATGGATTTGGTGACATCCTTTCATTATTTTTTCCAGTACCCTGAGAAATTCTATAGAGCATCATCAACCAGAGAGATTAACTGCAAATTATTGCCCCAGTGCTCACAGCCACCAAGATAGTGAGGCAGGAAGGAGTCTGTTGATTGACCTTCTTGATCTCCTCCATGTTTTGACTCTCTCCCATGTCCATAATGTTGCTGGATCTTTATCTGCAATTCTGCAGTTCCAAAGAGCTCCTAAGAAGTCTGTATTGAAGTTGGCAATGCAGCCTCTCCACTTTGCTCATGGTTAGTCACACGTCTCATTCTTCTTGCTGACAACTGTCAGGAGAGCTCTGTGTCCTGTTCTCGGGTCAAATTTGTGGTGGGGTGACTCAGATCTCAGCAGGCAGTGGCCTGATCTCTTATTGCAGCTTGATGGGAATTCTTTGTGGGAACAGAATAATGGAAAGATCTGAGGTTGGGCTCGGTGAACTCTAGAGGTGATTTCCAACCCCTGCTCCAAGCAGGTAACTGTAAAGCTAGATCAGGTCTCTGTGGTTGTCTCTCTCTCTTCCGTTACTGGGGGAAACAGATTTTCATCTGATGTGTAAGGAAATCTGGAATTTTCCCATGTGGAATATCTGTTTGCTTCAATGTGTTTTCCTCCATGCAATGTACCAGTGCTCTATTTTTCATAAACCAATTTTTTTCTGTTTTGGCTGATGTTACCCGTTCCTGCACTCAGAGCTGTTGATCAGTCACCTTCCTCTCTTCCTTGCACTAATTCCTAAATTGTGGACTTGTTAAACAAGTTCTCATTAATAGTTTTCTTTTCTACAAATGAACTGTGGAAAGAATACTCAGATTATCCCCAGGATTGAATAGGCAAAGAGGTAAATATAAATGAGTAAATAGAGTATTTTGGGGTTTAGGTCAGGTTTGTGTCAAACAGAGTTTCTGGAGCTTCTGTGGAGCTTCTGGCACAGCTCCAGCTGTTCCCTGAGCGCTGTCCCTGGTCCCCCCAGAGCAGAGCTCAGCCCCTGCCCCTCCTCTGCCCCTCCCCAGGAAGTTGCATTGAACCAGTCACAGCCACGGGGTGAGACTGGGGTGTCACACCAGTTACTTCAAACACGATGTGGAGTTTCTCTGCTTAGGATGGTGTGCAAGTGAAGAGTTTCATCTCTTTGTATTTATAATTAATGTAATTATAGTGCTTAGTTTTTTAGTCTATGCACAGTCAGGAGAACCAGTGAGGTGGCTGAACACAATATTTTGCTGCTTCTACCCTCTCCCAGTGCTTCTCCTGTGCAGGTTTTAAGGAGGCTGCCTTCCCTTCCCCTCTGCCATGTCCTCTGTGTCTCTCACACACTCTCTGGGTGTTGTGCCTTTGTATCTGTAATTATTGTGCTTGGCTTTAGTCATGACGAGTCAGGAGAGCCAGCGAGGGGGTCTTCAACCTCTTCATTATTTCGCCTCTCCTGCTCTTGCCATCTCCTAATCCTTGTCCCACGAAGGCTTTGAGGCGACCGCCTTCCTTTCCCCTCTGCCGCGTCCCCTGCGTCCCTCACGCCCTCGCCGGGTTTTGTCCCGCCGCGTTTCCAATCGCCCCAGCCCGTGGCCGGTCGGCAGAGCCGGCAGGGGCGGCCGAACAGCTCACCCCTGTCCCCCCCTCTCGTGCCGTGCAGGTTTCAAGGAGACAGCCTTCCTGTACGCCGTGTCCTCGGCGGCGCTGACGCACTCGCTGGCGCGGGCCTGCAGCGCGGGCCGCATGGAGCGCTGCACGTGCGACGACTCCCCGGGGCTGGAGAACCGCAAGGCCTGGCAGTGGGGGGTCTGCGGGGACAACCTCAAGTACAGCACCAAGTTCCTCAAGAAGTTCCTGGGGCAGAAGAGGATCGGCAAAGACCTGCGGGCCAGGGTGGACGTCCACAACACCAACGTGGGCATCAAGGTGAGGGGCCGCGCCGGCGGGCCGGGGGTGACCTCGGGGATGGGCACCAGCCTTCTAACTCATCCCAGCCGAGGCTGCTTGTGAGGGGGGGAATTCCCTGCCTCTGCTCACGAACAACACCTGATTGTCTGTGTGTCCTGGCACTGAGAGCTCCCTGGAAAGCGTCCTGGGCTCTGGTGCGAGGAGCTGCGTGTTGACAGGCAGAGGAGCATCCTGTACCCTCTAGTGGTACCAGGGGCTGTGTGACAGCAACACACAGCACAGGAACAGCTGAGTGACTCCATGGGCTATACCACAGCCACAGGGAGCTCTGGGAACAGCTAGAGCTTCAGAACTGGTGTAAGGCAGAGCAAGGGTTGGCACTCTTGAGATCAATTATGAGTCTGCTGGTGACTTGCTGTGGAACTCGTCATGTCACAGGTTTGGGTCAGAGAGACCATTAGATTGAGCTTTTTGGCCTCCATTGGCATTACTGGCCTCCATATTTGGCCTCTACAGGCTAATGACTTATCACTGTTTCCCATTTCCTGAGTTCCAGTTCAATCAGAGTACTGTCTTCATTTGAATATACCAAAGAGATATGGTATACAGCTGTTTGTCCTCATTCGGGCTTTCCACTCTCTGACTCACCAGTCAACTCCGTAGCCATCCCTCTGCTTCGTTTTTTTTTAAACTACTATAACGTTTTCACCTCATAAAACAGAATAACACCAATAAACCGAAGTCCTTGCAGGCTGCCTGCGCTCTGAGGCGCTGCCGCTGCCCAGAGCTAAGGCTCACATAAAGCCCATCACTTGTCCTCCTCCTCCTCAGGCGGTGAAGAACGGCCTGAAAACCACGTGCAAGTGCCACGGCGTGTCGGGCTCCTGCGCCGTGCGGACCTGCTGGAAGCAGCTCTCGCCCTTCCACGAGATCGGGCGGCTGCTGAAGCTCCGCTACGACGACGCCGTCAAGGTGTTCAGCACCACCAACGACGCCGTGGGGCACTCGGAGCTGGCCGGGCCCCCCCGGCACGGGCACTCCCCCCGCCTGCCCCCGGCCCCCCGCGCCACCGACCTCGTCTACGTGGAGGACTCGCCCAGTTTCTGCCGCCCCAGCAAATACTCGCTGGGCACGGCCGGGAGGACCTGCTCCAGGGAGGGCAACTGCGACAGCATGTGCTGCGGGAGAGGCTACAACACCCAGAGCAGGCTGGTCACCTTCTCCTGCCACTGCCAGGTGCAGTGGTGCTGCTACGTGGAGTGCCAGCAGTGCATGCAGGAGGAGGTGGTGTACAGCTGCAAACAGTAGGGCTGGAGCTGCGGGGGCAGGACGAGGCCAGGGCGGCTGCCAGGAAGGCAGAGACACGATTGTCTGCCGCGGGGCGAGGGCGAAAGGCCAGCACCACAAACGCGCAGCGCTCCCGGGTCCTCAGCGTTGGGATCCTCCAGCCCTGGGAGAGCCCCTGCAGGAGTGAGGAGGGGGGAAAACCAGAGGTCTTGGCGGGTGTGTCAGATCAGGAAGAAGGGGTGGAGAAAGGGGTGGGGGGGGATGTGGGGACAACAGAAACACTGAAACAGTGACATGTATCTCTCTTGAGTTAAAATTTTTGCTCTTCAGGAATATCCTCCTCCTCCTCCATCCCGCAGGTGCACTTATTTTGGGGTGGTGACGTCAAGACACTGAGGGCTTATGCCCTGGTTCCTGGAGAGGAGAGAATTAAGGGACTGGGGAGGCAGTGAACCAGAGGCTGGATCCTGATGTGGCAGGGACTGCCGTGTTCCTGCCCCGAGGCAGAAAGACTCTGGCAGCAGGGGATTCCCAGTGCTGCTCCCAGGAACTGCTTGGATCCCTTCTGCTGTGAACTCAAGGACACCCTGTTGAACAGCCTCATCTTTTTGATGCAACAATTGAGCCTCAGAAGTACCAGTTTACAAACAAATGGAGCCCATGTCCACCATCTCCCAGGTCTGCAGTTTGGACATTTGACTCCAAGGGCATTTTAACCACATTTTAGCTTTGCTGTGCACAGGAGCCTGGAACTGTCTCTGTGACAATGGATGTGCCACAGGAGGGCTGTGAAGTTCCCCCTCTGCAGCCTCACAGGGGGTATTTTGTGGTGGTGGATCCAGGGTGATGGTGCCAGTTATACATCTCTCTTCCCCCTCTCTCCCAGTCAACCAATCAATCAATCACCTTCTTGTCTTGTGTGCACCACTCTCTGCCTGGTGCCCGGGCTGTGTCACATCCCCCAGTCCTGCCCTGTGCTAATGACAGGTGAAAGTTCTGAAACGGAATAAGGAACCACGGGAATTGGGGCGTCTGAAGAATTTGCAAGTCGTGAGGTGACAATCCCTGCCCTGAGAAGTTGGATTTATCCACACATTGCGTCTGACATGACGGAGGGTGCCCCGGGGGAGAGAGCACAGTCTGTTACAGTCTAGAGAGGCCTTAAGCCATGTTTTCCTGGTTGGCTTTAGGTCGAACACAATAGAAACAGCCTGTTTGGTCCCTTTGGCTGTGGTTGGGAATGGCAGTGAGGCATCCCCTGATGTAGCCCCCAGCTAAATGTGTGTGTGGCACCACCTCTCTGGGTGATCAGCTCTGTGACAGTGTATTTTCCCACTCCAGAGGTTTTTCTGGCTAATCCTGCAGCAGCTCTGGATTGTCCCTGAGATAACAAAGCTGCTGTGTGTGCCCAGTCTTGGCAATGGGGATGAAGCAGCCCGAGTGGTGCTGCAAGGACTATGGAAATCCTTAATCAGATCAAAATTCACGGGTGATGTAACCACTGAAGGTGCTGGTTTGGGCTGCCTAGATGGGCTCATCCATAGGCTGGGCTGGGTGAGCTGTGGTGGGGTTGGGTTTTCCTGGGAGGTGGTGAGATCCTGGCTGTGTGGCTCTGCTGGGCTCAGCTGTTCACTCACAGCCATCTGAACAGCCCCTTCCCGGTGAGCAGCGCGAGCTCACGCTCTCTTCACCCTGAATTGTTTGCCTTTTTGTTTTTTACAGCTCTGTTTGATTTCTGCTCCTTCAGGTGCTGCAACAGAACTGTTTCAGAGCAGATCTGGCTGTTCAGAGGCCACCAAGACCTTCCCTTTCCCCAGATACAGGTCTTTTAAAAGGGCGTATTCCTTTTTATCCCTTTTCTGGCTAAAGTTGACTTGAAGTGAATTAAAGTGTTTATGACAGACATAATACTGCAAATAGGCTTAATTAGCCTTATTTTTTTTACTTCCTAAATACCCAAGAGCAGACCGTTATTTACATGTTGCTTTTAATTCTTTTGGAGTTGAAATCTTCCCACGAGTCTCAGTGTTGGGCCCTCAATGAAAAAGCTTCCAAAGGCATCCAAATTGGCATCAGAGGTGAAGTGACCAAGGAACTCAGTCTGCTCCTCACTATTGATCCCAAACCCTCTGCCCCACAGTCCTCTGGGCTTGTCCAGCATCAGAGAAAAAGGGAATATCCCACCACAAGGGGTTCATTTGGGGATCCCATGGCATTTTATGGATGTTTCCCATTTAAACAGGGAGGGAGAAGCACAGCTGGATCCCATTCTTTGGGAAGCAAGTGGAGGAGACACCACTCTGCCCTCCTGCTTTTATCAAAGCTGCACTCGAGCAGTTCTACAGGAATTGCTGAACGAAAACTGGGCAAAAAGACATTTCAGAGGAAAATTAAGTTTCTTCATGCACCAAAGGGGCACTTTGGGGCCTGAAGCTCCTTGCCCTGCATGGCTCAGAGCTGCCTGAGGAATGTGGAGAAGGTCTAAGGAATGGTTCATTCCCTGGTACCCCTGGGGTGGGTTTGGGCTCTGTGCAGTGTGGAGGTTTGGGACTGGGCTGGAGCAAATTTGGCTGTTAAGCCAGGTCTGGACAGGGCGTCTGATGAGCTTTGCTCTGCCAGGTTAACTCAGAGCCCATTTCAATCCCAGGCAGCACAGCCTTGCCCAGTCTGGGAACCAAACAGTGAACACTGATGGGAAATAAGGAATTTAAAAGGCCCCATTTGAGGGCTGGGGACAAGACTGGAGCATACTTTGAGTCTGAGGCAACACTGATGTCAGTCCTTTTGGTGTCCTTCAGCACTGAGGGTTTTAGGAATGATGCTCTGGATGAAGGAGTGACAGAGTTCCCCTGAGGTGGATACCTTGGTGGTTTTGCTTGTTTGCTTTTCCATTCCATCGTCCAGGGCTGTTTTATCGCTCAGACTTGAGGTTAATTGGGCTGGTATTCCAAAATGTGATTGACTTCATCTAACAGCAGTGGGAGCCTCTGTGTGATCAGGGAGCAAAACCTGGCTCTCTTTGTTGGTTTCCTTGGCCTTGAATCATGTTTTCTTCCAAGCCAAGACTAAGCATCATCCTCTGCAAAGCTCTTCTGCCACCTCCTGGAGATCTGGGCTGTGAAGGTCTTGGGTCCCCATGTGGACCTGTGAGAGCCCTTTAATTGTGCTGAACACCCCCCAGTGTGCAGCAAATCCAGGGGATTTGGTTATAAATTGATGGAATGAAGATACCAGGAGATCTCGTTGGAGTCTTTACATGGGAATCTTTGCAGCAGCAAAGGTGAAAGGTTATACAATATAAAAAAACCCCCTTTTCCAAGTGCAAAGGTACCTCAGTGACTACTGGTGGGAAAACTCTGAGCTGCATGTGCTGCCCTGTGGAGGGTTTTGGTTTGGGTGGAATCCTTTCCTCTGTGCCTGAGAGCCACATAACCTGAGCACAGCCACAGCCACAGTACTCCAAACTGCTTGGGGTCCTCACATGAGGGCTACACCGCAGGCACAGCTCAGTCCCTGTCCCTGTCCCTGTCCCTGTCCCTGTCCCTGTCCCTGTCCCTGTCCCTGTCCCTGGTCCAGCTTTTATTGCCTCTCCTGGTGTGTTGTGGTGCTGGGCTTGGTAGTCATGGATCCAGCACACTGATTGCAGGAGGGAAATAGCCATCCATTATCATCCATCCATCCATCCATCCATCCATCCATCCATCCATCCATCCATCCATCCATCCATCCATCCATCCATCATTACACTTCTGCAAGGGCCTGCAGGGACAGGACAAGGGGGAATGTCTTCCCACTTCCAGAGAGCAGGGACAGATGGGATATTGGGAAGGAGTCCTTCCCTGGGAGGGTGGGGAGGCCCTGGCACAGGTTGCCCAGAGAAGCTGTGGCTGCCCCTGGATCCCTGGAAGT
>JAWMRA010000076.1:3136762-3150031 GCA_035584735.1 Pseudotriccus pelzelni | reverse complement strand
CGGGGCTTGGAGCAACCTGGGCTGGTGGAAGGTGTCCCTGCCCATGGCAGGGGGTGGCACTGGATGGGCTTTAAGGTTCCTTCCAACCCAAACCATCCTGGGATTCTATAAAAGGTTTTGCTGAGCTGTGTCCATTTCTGGTGTTTATGGAGCCCCCCATCCCCAGGTCAGACTGGGAGGCTGATTTTGCAACAACACAATATGTCACTTAAAAAAAAAAAAAGGCTGTGCTTTAAGGGAAACAACCCTTTTGTCTACCTCAAGATGTACAACGTGTGTGACAAGAAGTTTGGATGTTATTTATATTTCTTATATTTTCCCTAGGAAGAAAACAGTGCTGTGGGTTTCAAGTTGCATTGCAGTTCTGCTTGTACCTTGTCTTTAATTTTATATAATCCTTTTGATTACAATGTGTTGATTTGTGTTGTCCAGTGTTGCACAAGTGTCTGCTCTGCTGGTGTTCTTGTCAGTCAATAAATACCAGTTGTTTTCTAAGAATGTGCATTTCTGCCTTAAAGGAACATCCCTGGGCAATACCTTTGAATAACCCCCTCCCTCCATGGGCACAGGGATGTTATTCCTTTCGTTCTGCTTTTCCCACACCTACAGCAGGCAATGCCCATTTCTGCCCACCCAGCGAGGTGGGCCGAGCTCGGGTGTGTTTGCATTGAGGAAACGTGACACCGGTGACCAAACCTCACCCAGAATGTGTCAGTGGCACCTTTCCCGTGGCAGCAAAACCACCCCTGTTGTGTCCCTGGGTGCTCTGTCCCCTTGGCCAGGGCCTGTGTGGCAGCTCTTTGCATGTGGCGACCTGTGGGACTGGGGAACTGGGCTGATGGAACTGAAGCAGACTGGAGGCTGGTGACCCCTCGCAGACATGACCCCAGGCTGCTCCGTGCTCTCAGGCTCTCCCTGGGGACACAAGGCAGGTTGTCTGAGGGAAACCTGTGGCTGTGCAGAGGAACACCAGCAGGGAGGGATGCTGGAGGTGGCCTCGAAGTGCAGTGGTGACAAAGCAATGGTGACACAGCAATGGTGTCCTTGCCCTTCCTCCTGGGCCTGCAGGACCTGCTGACTCCAGCAGCCCCGAGCAAGGGCTGGGAATGGGTTTTCCAGGTGATCCCACAGGGCTCCTCCATACCTTGATGTAGCTCCAGGCCACCAGCTCCTTGGGACATACCCAGTGAGCGTGGGTGAGAAATACCACTCAGAGCAGTTGGTAAACCTCCCAGTGCCCTGGGGATGAGCAGTAATTCAAGACACTCCGGGGTCCTCTCCCAACCCTGTGCCCCAACCTACCAGAATGGTTCTACTCTGTTTTTCCTAAACTGCCCAGATTGTCACCCAGGCCATGCAAAGTCTGCTCCCAGGAGAGCTACAGCAAGCAGTGGATGGGCTGCTCCAGGCCAAGGGCACTTCCCTGGGGATTGCCCGAGGCAAAGGGGAGATCCAGCACAGGCTGGAAATGTCAGTCTGTCACAGGGCATGGGGGTCCCCAGGAATGTCCTGTTCCTCCACCCCAAACACCACTACTGAAATGGGATAATTGGATAAACCCTGAAGGTTCAAGGAGAGCCCCACTGACCCCGTGGATCAGCTTCTTCAGCTGCTTCTTTGATGGGCATCGAGGGGCGTCCTGGGGAGATGCCGGTCACAGCCTTTCCTGGGACTTGTTTCACACCCCAAGTTGTCCCCAGTTAATTTGCTCCTGCCCAGTGAGGCAGTGGGACCTACTGGGTTCCCTGGGTGGATGAAGAGTGCTGACTTTTTTGGGCAGACCGTGCCTGGGCACATTAAGACCCCCTCCCCACTGCCTCTAGGAAGCAGCAGTGGCTCCAGGCTCTTCTCGGTGCTCAGGGCACAGCATGGGGACAAAAGATCAGTCCTCAGAGGGATCAGGGAGAGATGCTGAGGGGAGACAGGCTTTGCCTGGGTGCTGGGGCTCAACTTGTCCCACTGGCTCACCTTCAGCCCAACTTTAGGGACTGCTTTTGCCTCTCAGCTGTGCCAGGGCTGAGAGGGACTAAACAGAAACACCCAGTCTTGCTGTGAGAGGGAACAGGCCTAGAAGGAAAGGTGTTTGCTCCTTCCTCAGCCGTGTCAGGCAGCTCAAACCTGGGCACACACACAGGCCGGCCAAGCCCTGGGCAGGAAGGTTGTTCTTCTGAGCTCATCTGTCCCCGGGCTGATGGTGATGGGAGGGATTTGTTTTCCCACCGGGGGTTGTGTGTGCCCTGGGTGGGGGCAATGAAGCCTCCCTTGCTGCCTGTCACTGGGGCAGTGGGGTTGCAGTGTCATGGGAAAGAGCTGCTGGCAGATGAGGCCAGTGGGATCCAGTGGGATCATTTGTGAGGCCAGGCTGAAAATCCCTGCCTCTGCTGGCTGGGGAAAAGCTGGACCACTGGGGTTGGGCAGGGCTCCTGTGCTCTGGGAGATGGGCTTGGTTTGGAGCAGACACACTGAGCCACCCCTTGTGCCTTGAAGGCACATCTCTCACCAGGCAGGAGAACAGGCTTTTGAGGTCCCTTCAGCCAAAGCCTTTTTATGGTTCTATGAAAAAGCACAGGGTAGTTTGCAAGATCTAGGAAATATTGGAAGTACCTTGATGGATCAGTGCCTTCCAGGTCACTTTGTTTCTCTGAGCAGCATCACAAAGGTCCCTTTGCTCTGGGGGAGCAGCAGCTCTGTGGAAACAGTTAATAAATGGCACAAAGCACAATCCTGTTTCACGTCAGGGGTAACACCAGCACTGGGTGACTCTGGCAATTCCCAAGCAAGCGATTTTTCCCCTCTCCTCCACAACTGCACCTAAACTATTGTGTGCATCCAACATCCCCTCCAGAGACAGCAGCAAAGTGTGAGCTGTGTGTCCTTCCTGTGGCTCCTCCCCTGTCCACGACCTGGATGCTGAAGCACCACCTGATGCTCAGGCTCCTCAGGGCCAGAGCTTGCTGTGACATGTGGGGGTGATGGGACAACCCCATGGCTGGAGATCTGTGTGCCCACCCCCCAGAGCCTTCCTGCAGAAGCTGCTCCTGTGCTCTGGGTTCTGCAGTGGCAGAGCCAGGACCCAGGACACGTCCTTGGCTCTGTCTGTGTGTCCTTCAGGTCTTGCTTTTCTAAACCTGACTTCTCTGGGGGATTCCAGCCTAACCTGAGGGGTCTCAGAGCTAAAGCTGCAGATAGGAGTGAGTCCAGGGGAAGAAGCAGGTCCCTCCCAGGCAGGCTATCTGCTTTAAATGCTCAGGACAGATGGGCTCCATTTGCTGCTTCCCAGCTAATGCAAGTTTGAAATGCCATGACTGTGCCAGGGACAGTGGCCTCTGCAGCCTGTGGTGTGTTGGCCAAAGCCTTTCTGCTGCACTGGTCTGGAAGGCTTTGGGGAAATGTTGCTGGCAGGCCTCAGGTTGGAAATGCAGGAGGTGAAAAACCTTCCCCAGGCTTTCCTGGACCTGGCCTGACTCTGAGCTCCAGCACGCACCTTGTCCCAAGGCTTGGATTGGAAACCTGGTCTGTGGGAGGGATGGATGGTCCTTTCCTCCCAGCACCCCGTGTGATGCAGCAGCTGTAAATCCGAATGACATTCTGTCATCCAGGCTGCAGAGAAACTACCCCTTAAAATGTAAATTTCTGAAGCCTTTGTATCCCTTTTGTCCATGCATAGAGAGCCAAGTTTTCTGTGCTTCCTGATACTCCTCTTTTCCTGGCAAGGTGTGTATTTTCCCCCTGAAATTACATTTCTCTGCTGGTTTTTAATGCAGGGGCACAAACATTTTCCAGAGGATTTTGGAGATTCTTCTCCTCTTTCCTTGGTAGCATATTAGGGCTGTACAAAGATCTGTCAGATACTGATGACATTGCCCATATCTGTGGGTGAACCATTCTGGAGGCAGAAATGGTTCCTAAGGCTACATGGGGCAGGTCCCAGCTGGCTCTTTAGAGCTGCTCACCTGCTGGTCCTATTTTGGAGCCTTTGCAGAACCCAAACATTCTCCCAGGGTTGCTTTTGGCCGAATGTTCACCACAGCTTTTGTCACCTTTGCTCTGTGTGCTGCCAGCTGGTTCCCCGCACCCCCAGGCACTGGGGATGGATGTTGGATGTTGGCCCCTTGGCCCAGCGTGTGCTGAGCCACAAGATGTGCTTTAGCAATGCCCTGGGATCCAGCTCTTCCCTGTTCAATCAGTTACTCTCTGAGTCCCCTGTTGGCCCCGGGAAGGGCTCTGCCATGGGTCTAATCCTGCCTGATCCCACTGCAGAGATGCAAATCTAAGGCCTGTAGTTGCCTTGACACCACCTTTTCCTTGCCTGCTGCCTGGCCTAAGCTGGCTTTTCTCCAACATCCTTTGCTCCCTTTGGTTTCCCTCCAGTTTCTGGTCCCTCCCCCACCCCCCAGCTCAACCCAAATTCTTTATCTTTTCCCCTGTGCTGCTCTTGCCAAACCCCACCTGCCTCTTCCATTTCTCCATCCCCTCTTGCTTTTAGCAGGGAAGTTATTCATGGCATTGCACTGCCCCAGGCAAACTCCAGAGCAAAAATACCTTGGGAGCAAGGGGGCATGGCTGGGGTGAGCAGGGCAGGCAGGGCCACATCCAGCTCCCAGGCAGCTCAGGACGCTGGGAAGGGATCTTGTGTGGAAAGGGAGAACTGCTGGGGGTGTCCCAGCTCCCTGTGTGGCCACAGCTGTGGTTTTAAGCTCATTTTGCAGGGCTCTCCAGCTTTTGGGACTTGTGCTTGCCCTGAAGAGTTGTCAGCAGGGTGTGAGTTGGTGTCAGTGCTCATACAGG
The DNA here is from genome assembly GCA_035584735.1 of Pseudotriccus pelzelni. NCBI lineage: Eukaryota > Metazoa > Chordata > Aves > Passeriformes > Tyrannidae > Pseudotriccus > Pseudotriccus pelzelni. The sequence continues at coordinate 3,145,243 of JAWMRA010000076.1, read as the reverse complement.
GATTCCCATTCCCATCAGAAAGTCAGCTGGTGTTCTGAGAGCTGGGGGATGGAATCAGGCACTTGTCCCCTTTTGTGTATCTCAGTTACAGTCCAAAACCAGGCTTGTTTGGAGTTTCCTCTCTTTCAATGCTGGGACAAGTTCTCCTGGTGTTTAATCCAGTCCCAGAATTCTGCAGGTCTAGAGATGGAGAGAAGGAAAGAGAGGAAGAGAAAAAAGCAGCAGGAATTTGACTAAAGATCTGTAGCATCACTCAGCGAAGGGAACAACCCAGCCACAGGGAGAGCAGAAGCTGGGTCAAAGTGCAGATGAGGTGGGAAACCCTTTCCCATCCACCTTTCCAGCAGTATCCTGTCAGTTTGCCTGGACAAGCAGCACTGGAGGTAAATAGAAACAGGGAAAGAAAGATCAGCAGCTTGTGCTGATCTGGGTTGGGGCTGTTGTGTTATTGACTTGAGAGGATGAGGGAGAAGGACCTCCTCCCTGCTATCCAAAAACACCCTGAGGTCACCTGAAACCAGCACATTTCATTTAAAAACAACCCCAAAAATCTCCTAAAAGCCGTGTCCCTCCCCCTGTGCTGAGCTCTGCAGCTCTCCCTGCGTGCCCAGGGGCTCTGGGAGCCACAGCCCGTGCAGGTGCTGGGGGACCCAGGACTCTGCTCCCAGCCTGCTGCAGGGGGAGGGGGACACGGCAGAGCCAGAGCTGGCTCATGTTTCCTCCCGCCCGGGCTGTGGGAAGAGCTGGGTCAGGTTTGAACAGGAGCTCCAGTCTGGGGCCTGTCGCCCAAGGTCAGAGATTTCTGCGCACACAGACAGTGGCACGGCGGGCTGGGCTGTTTGTGCACAGATGTCCCCCAGCCCTCAGCCCCCCAGCACCCAGGGAAGGGTTTTGGGGGGCACAGCAGGGTGGCCATGCTCTTCTCTGGTCCCACCACCCCAACACGGCTGCGGGCACGGCCCCAGGGCTGCCAGAACTCCAGGAGCGTTTGGATGATCCGCTGGGGCACAGGGGGGGACTCTGTGCAGGGAGGAGCTGGATCCAATGATCCTTGTGGGTCCCTTCCAACTTAGCACGTCCTGTGACTCTGTGACACGGACAGGAGGCCACTCATGGATCAAGAGAGGGGTGGGAAAACATCCAACTGCAAAAAGGGACATCCGCGAAGCTCCTCGTGTGCTCACCCTCCCCATGGGTGTGAGTGGAGACTGCCACTGAAATCAGTGCCTAAAACCAGCAAACATGGAGTAGAGACTGGGAAAATATTTTTAAAATCCGACGTGTTACTCAAATATGTTTTAAACTGGGACTGTTATGGTATTTCCCATGGGAAGATCCCGTGTAGCTTGGCTGGGAAGGGTTTCATGTTGAGGGGCATCTTGGCAAGGACAACTCTGCCACATGTGAGTGGGTTCTCTGAATTCCCAGTAAATTATCCACTCCCAGGGGCTGTAGAGCTGTGTTCTGAAGCTGTTCTCCTCCCAAAGGAGGCTTCTCAGGACTGGTTTCAATCCCTGAGGTCGTGGTATGACCATGGCACGCCAGGACATTTCACCAGGAAACAAAGTGCAGGGACTGAATGGAAATTCAGCCTGGAGATGTGAGATTAGACAGGAATGGGAATGTTGGTGAGCTCCACAGAAGTTCCAGAAACTCTGATTGACAAAAACCTGACCTAAACCCCCCAAATAGTTTATTTATTAATTTATTTTTACCACCTCTCCCGATTAATCCTGAGGAAAATCCTCATGGGGCCCTTCCAACTCAGCACATCCCGTGACTTTGTGATCACCTTTCCCAGCTCTGTTCTTGGTGTGCCTGTGACCCTGGGCAGCTCCTCAGCTGCTCTGCTTTGGGCAGCACAAAGGTGCCCAGGCCTCCAGATGTTCATGTAACACAAATATTCATTGTCATTAATATTAATATTAATGGGGAGGGGGAATTCAGTTTGACCCAAGAGCGCCCTGGGCCTTGGGAGGAGGAGCACTGGATCCTGGGCTCTCTACCACTGCCTGGGAGATTTTTTCCATAATTTCAATAAGAATTCATGTAAACCTCCAAAAAGCTCAACTCCCAGAGTAACTGAAGAGATTCTGCCTGGGAAGGAAAAGCTTCTTCAGAGCATCACCCCGAGCTGTGCCCTTATCTCCCTTGGGAGTTGAACTCTGGCTGGTCTGGCTTGGCTGCAGGGTCCAACCTCCTGCTGATGCTGCAAGGCAACCCCCGAGAAGGCAAAACCTGTCCCACAGTCATTGACAGCCTTGTGCTTGCTCAGATCACTGCTGTGGCTGCACTGCTCGTCCCAGGGGATGAATCTGGTCAATTAAAGAGCAATCAAATACAAGAAAAGAAAGATCCAGACTCCAAAGCACTAGACCAGAGAGGCTTGTTGTGACTGGAGGCAGTAAATGAAAACTGACTCCCTTCTCATCGACTGAAAACACTGTCTGCTGGTAAATGGAAATACAGGGATTCTACAGCCCTCGGAGAGGCCCGAGTTGCAGGTCAGTCATATGATGATGCAATTGCCTTCAGCTGCAACAGCCAGCTCCTCCCTACCCCTGGGGGTTCTACAGGAGATGTTGCACCTTTTTGTAGGGACTGGCTCTAACAAATCACGGTTGGGAAGTTAAAAGAAGTTGCTTGGGAAGCTTGGAGTCATCCCAGCTGTGGTGTTTAACAAGACTTGGGTTACTGGAGAAGTTCTGGAGGGAGGAGGGGAAAGGACTGGTTTTGCTGGTGTCCAGAAAATGATGGAAAAGCTGATATGAGGTGGAATATAAATCTGTCTTCAGCTCCAAACTGCTGCCTCACATCATCCATTACCATCAGAATAAACAGGCAGCTGCCCAGGGACTCCTTCCTTCCATGTCTGCCATTTATCTCCCTCTTTGATCCATTCAGTAGCACATGCTCCTCTTCTCTAGGTATGAAGGACACTTTGTCATTCAGCTGACGTAGTGACACAACGTGTCCTGTTTTAAAAATTAAAAAAAAATTGTGTTGCCCATTGTGAATCATCAGAACTGAGGCTGATAAAGGCATGGAAAGGGAATTATTCTCTACTAGGGATGTTCACAGAAGGCTTTGCTGCCGCTGGTGATGGCACCGGTGGAAATTATTGTTGGCAAAAAGTTGCAGAAGAATCTTGTACAGTTAAAAGCAGAAGCCAGGCTTAAATAATACCTTGGGTTACATTATAGCCAAGATTATTTCAATAGCATGGTTGGACTCATCGACTTCATGCAAACACCGTGCAGACCCTGGAGCATGAACCTCTTCACCTGGTGCCCAGCAGGCACTGCCTGAATGGAACTCCCTCATTTCTCCATCTTAAAAAGTGTTAGAAATGGGTTTTATCCCAGTGCCTGGCTGTGTGAGTGGGTTTTATCCCAGTGCACAGGTCTGTGGAGTGCAGAGAGAAGTGCACTGCAGTGTTGCAATGTTTACCCTCTCTCTAACTGTGTGTTCCAAGTCAGCCCAGCCCAGCTCACCTTCCAGAGGAATCAGGAGCCAGGGATGGCACATCCTGCTGCTGAACACACAGACCCCAAAGCTGCACCCAGGAGAACCCTGAGCACTGTCAGGGAAAGGGCCCTGAGCTGGTAAAAATCTTCCTGAGACACTGTGAAAAAAGTGCCTGCCCATCCTTTCCCCCCCACACCAGGGATCTGATCAAAGCAAGAGCATCCAGAGCAGGCTCTGAAGGAAAGCAGATGCTGGGAATGGGGGCACTTCAGCCCTGTGTGGTCTCCTATCTCTGTTCCTACCATTGCCCTTGGGGACTGATGAGGTGTCCTCCAGGTGAGGCTCTGCAGCCCATCCTCGGTGCCCAGAACTACCTGGGAGCCCCCTCCCACCACGAGGCCATTTCTCAGATCTCTGAGCAATCTGCTCTGCTCAGCCTCTTCCTCCCCAATTAATAATGTTGCTGTCAGTTTGGATTACAGCCCTCTGCCTTCTTTGTCTCAGCTTAAAATACTTGTGGTTTCATATTCTGTCAGAGGAGATATGTAAGGGAAGAGCTCTGCTCAAAGTGCAGATGATGATGATGGAAAAGGAATGTGTTGCTACAGATTCCTGCAGGGGCCTTTATTAGATTCCTCAGGACATATTGAAAGGCAAAACTCCAGGCAGGGAGGGAACAGTACGGGGGGGACAGGGAGCTTGTGGGAGCTGCACAGTGGGGCATTGGGGGAGAGATAAGACAAGCCTGTGGCTTGAGCAGAGATAACAGGGAAAGAGTTTCTACAGTTATCTGGGCAATTTCTGTCATTCCAGGCAGGGAAAAAAACCCCCACCCAACACCTAAACCCCAACTGAATGCCCTGCTGAGGTTGCTTTTATGAAAATAGGACTCCCTTGCTCCTCACTGCCTTTGTGGGGCAGGAAGAAATTTCTTGTGATGGGTCGACTCGACTTGGTCACAGAAATCCTGATGAGCTTCTGCTGGAGGAACACATTTGGTTTCTGCCCTGACCTCCCAACATCAGCTGCCACCATGACTCCTGCAGCTCAGCAAGCTCAGTTCTTGAAAAGCAGAAGCCCCCTAAACTTGTCCCAGCTTGGAGCAGAACCAGTGCTTTGTAACTCACATATCTGAAGAATCACCCACACCACAGACATCCCACGGCATTTCTGCCTCCTGGCTTTCCTGAGGGACACAGCCTGGATGTGGCATTTGCTTTTTTGAAACCTGGTTTCCCCTTTGCTGAATTTTTAAAATGTTATTTCTCAGCCTCTCAGACACTTTCTCATGTGAAGTGTTGGCCTTCCCTGTATCTGCTCCTGCTTGAGATCTCTGCTTCCTGTAAATTAGGGGTGTTGGTTGTGCCTCCATTTCGGTTTTTGGAACAACAACAGTTGCTCCACTTACCAGTCTCAGATTTTGAGGTTGGATTAGACTGGACACCCATGTCTTACAGAGCAAACCCACCCTTGATTTAAGCTGATAGCTCTGCATTAATGTTGTTGCACTCTCTGTGCAATGGAGATTAATTTTCGACTGGAAAATACTTGGCAAGTTGGTGATTCTTTGAAGAAGATTCCAAAAATCGAAATAAAAAAAATATAAACTAAAATTTACATCTGCCAGGAATAAAAGATGAAATGCGGATTTGAGGCTGACAAAGAGAAAGTGGTGGGGCAGAGAAATTTCCATCACTGTCCTTTGCAATGCTGGGATGGATTGAGGATGCTCCTCTCAAAGTAGGATGTGTGTTTGATCTCGGTATTTAACCAAAGGATTCTGATGGAATGTGTCATTGAAGAAGTGATTGGGCTAAAACACTGCTTTGTGTAGGGAAAAATGTAACAGACCACTCAGAGTGGCTGTTAAAGCAACTGTTTGCCTGAAAACCCCAAATTCTGAACCAAATTGAAATTCATTTTTATCTTGTCTTTTAACAAGTTCTTTATTCTAAAATCTCAATGATTAAATAATTCAAGTTCTCATCATATCAGAACCAGGGATGTTGCACGAAGGTACCCAATGAAGCTTCAAATAAGATGTTTCCTGATCATAGTGTTAATAACTATTTTTCATCCAGCAGGGCTGACCCTCTGTTGCTGCTGGATGACAAGTAAGGGCAGAGCCATCACCAACCACCCTTCCTGATTTAACCATTAAGGTCTTAGAATAAAGAACTCATTTTCTGAACCTGGAGGTGATGGGGACCAAGGGGGCTTCCCCCATGTTAAAAGACAAGATAAATACTCACTTCAAATTGGTTTAGAATTCAGGGGTTTTATAAAGCAGAACAGTTGCTTTGTCAAAGCAACTGGAGGAGGAACAGAGGAGCAGATGACACCAGTCATCTGTGACCCAGAGCCAGGGTGGAGAACAGAAAGATTATGGAGTCAATGAGAGGCCCTGCACATCCTCAGGGGTTCATCACTCAGAGCACAGTGAGTGTCCTCTTGGGTCTGATATCTATTGCAAACATCTACCCACGCCTGAGGCTGCTCTGAACATCAGCATTTCCAGGTATCCATTTCTGTCCCAGCAGCCAGTTCAGTGGTTCAAGCGTTCCTGATCCCGGCACCACCACACACAACCTCGGCAAATCTCTCCCAGCAAAGCTCTGGTTACTCCAGGCTCGTGCACTGCTATCCTGAGGGGTATTTTCAGTTGGGGAATTTCTTCCTGCCACGTTAAGTCTGTTCTCATCTCACCACTGAGGCTTCTTCCATGCGCAGAGCAGACAGACCCTGGACAGAACCTGCACAAAACACACTCTCAGTAGTGCTCAGCCAGTTGCTTTTTCTTACAGGAATTATTCCCCTCTATCTTTAACTTATTTAAGAAGTCATCTAAAAAGGTAAATTATTTATAATTATAAATAATAATTATTTATCATTCTAAAATTGTTACTTTAAATTAGTCAAAGACAAATTAACAGCAGAAGGGGAAGCCCTTGCCCTGTTGGTGTCCAGCCCGTGGGACATGACAAAGATGAAGCTACCCGGTTATCTTTAAGCTCCTTCATCTCTTCATTTTCTTTCTTCTTCCTTCTTCCACCATGGGGTCCTCAACCGCTTCTCTTGTTGTCCCAACTGATCCTTTCGTCAGCGAGAAGTTCCCTTATTTCATGTGTTGGCCATAAAATCTGTTCCTTTGGCTGTTCTCTGCTGTCTTTTCTGGCCTGAGTTCCCCTCACTGTTTTTGTCACACAGAACGATGACCTTGGACCTTGGATTGCTCTAGCTTTGGGGATGTTCCTCTTCCCCGGAGGCTGGTACCTCTCCTGATGATTTTCCCTCCCTGTACTTTCCACTGTCTTGCACCAGAACTGAGCACAGACGTAGGGGCTGGGTTGTCTCCAGATTCACCCCCGGAACTTTTGGGGTGCTGTGTGAGTTCCTGGGCAGATGTCAGGGGTTGTAGACAGGCTGTAGACAGGCCAGTTGCCCTGAGGTATCCCAGGAAGAGGAGGATGTAGGCAAACCCTGAAGGGGCTGTGCCCAGGGCTCACCTGTGCATCCCTCCCCCATTCCCTGTTCCATTGGACACCCCAGAACAGCCCAACGCAGAGTCAGCGGGAACAGGTAGGACAGGTCTGCTGTGCCTGTGGCTTTTCCATGTGCCTGCATCCAGCAGGGTGAGAGGCACTTCAGGCCCCTCCATCGGGAGCTGCCTCTAATGACTCCTCCTGCCCGCGGGACATGCTGGGGATCGACGGAGGGTCAGCCCTTCCAGCGCCCGGCACACACGAGGGTCAGGGAGCTAATCATCACTGCTATCTCGTGCTGTGCTGTCCAGCCTGGGGCACTTGGAGGTGCATTAAAGATTAAACAAGAGCTGGGGGGTCTGGGGAGCGTGTTGGAGCCGTTCCAGGGTGGGTGGGCAGCGCTTGGCCCAAGCACGTGGATTTCTGCCACGGCGGCCCCGACTTTAGATCTTTCAGCCGAACAAACTGGCGGCATCTCTGTTGAGGCAAAAAGTGCCTCCAGCTAAAATTCCGCTATCTGACCTCAGCAGGGGCTCCAGTTGCTTCTGCCACCAGCAGAGCAGCTTGAAGAAGAGCTTTACAGAGGTTGGCCATGCTGGAAGAGAAGGCCACTTCTTGGGAGGGCCTGGCAGGACAGAGCCTTCCTCCTCCTCACCCCCCTTTTGGCAGCAATGCAGGCACAGTGAGGTCAGAGCACTGGCCTTTGGCCAGTGAGTGTCTGTCACCTCCCTGCACCAGCCCGTGGACATTCCCTGCAGGACCTGGACACCTCTCCCAAGGTGGGAGCAGTCTCCTTGCTTGCCATGCTCATTCCTAATGCCTCCAACCTCCAAAATCAGTGCACTGCAGCTCCTGTTCCCACTGGAACACAAACACTGTCAGGGGATTAGGAAAACACCTTCCATGTGAGGTGTTTTTGGTGGAATGGGGCTCACCCCTTAGCTCTGAGTGCACCGGAGCCACTCAGCTCACACACCTCCCTCTTCTGCAGGGCTGGTCAGTGTGTTGAGTGTCACTGTCCAGTGTGGACGGGTCTGTTCTCACTCCTGTGGCCATAGGACCATGCTCATATGTGCTTTGGAGTACCCACTAATCACCACCACTAGCTGTGCCTCCAGAGCCGGACTGCAAAGCTTGGCACTGGAGGGAGGTGGGCAATGGTGTGTCCGGCGCTCTGGGCGCTGTCTGGAGCTGTGATGGCTCATTGCCATCCTGCAGGCCCTGCCCTGCTCTTCCCCACATCCACAGCCTTTCCCTGGGCCTCAGATTCACAGCCAGCTTTGGGCAAGCAGGAAAAAAAGAGCGGAGGAAAAGGTTCATCCCGAGTGAGGTGCTAAGGCAGAGTCACAGCCTGGCAAGGGCTGAGCACTGTCCACTTCAGGGATAACCCATTTCAAGATTTGCCATTTAGTCAACGATCTCTCCTAAGGAGTCCTGACATGACGCTGTGCCAGGGGAGGGTCAGGTTGGATCTCAGGGAAAGGTTCTTCCCCCAGAGGGTGGTTGGCACTGACCAGGCTCCCCAGGGCAG
>JAWMRA010000076.1:3124908-3136662 GCA_035584735.1 Pseudotriccus pelzelni | reverse complement strand
GCTGCCCCTGGATCCCTGGAAGTGTCCAAGGCCAGGTTGGAGCAACCTGAGCTGGTGGAAGGTGTCCCTGCCCGTGGCAGGGGATGGAATGAGATGGGCTTTAAGGTCCCTTCCAACCCAAACCATTCTGGGATTCTGTGACTCCTCCTGAGTCTCCCCTTCCTGCTCCCTCCACGTGGATCACTCAGGGAAACCTGTGATTCCGTCTGTGTCTGTTGATTAAATCGTGCTCCGAGGTGACAGACAGCTCTAGAGCCTGGGTTTGCTCGGGGGATCACGGAAGGTACCTGTGGAATTAATTCCTCTCCTCAGCCTCTGACTTTATTAACATGATAACAGCAGGCAGAGGGACTTTGTCTTCCTGTGGCACACGGTTAGGAATCACGTTGTCTCTGCCCTGAGTGAATCCGTGAATCCACACACATTCCCATCCACGCTCTGTTGGCACATGGCATTAATTAACCTTGGTTAATGGGCTAATGATGGCTCACAGCCCCGCCTGTCCCCACCATGGGCAGCAGGGATGGAGCGGGAGGGCTGGGCAGGTGTTTGTTTCGAAGGGGATGTGTCCAGGAATGTGTCTCTGCTCCGGGAGAGGCGTGGAATGATGGGAACCCATCCTGGAGGTCGGCACAGGCTGATGAAAAGCCAAACTGCGGAGCTCCGGTGAGGAGCCTGTGGCCACCCATCCACAGGAACTGGCCAGTGCACATCACGAATAGGCCAGATTAGGTGGAGGCAGAATTCATTCCAGAGAAAGTTGGCCGGGTCCAAGTTGTGTGGCACATGGTCCGGGAGCAGCGATGCCTCCAGCCTGCTCCTGGAAGCGCTGGTAGGCGTCAGAGGGATGAATCCATTGGAGCATCTGATTGGAAATTAGGAAAAGGTTCTTCTGCCAGAGTTCCAGGAGGGTTTGGACAACGCTCTCAGGGACAGGGTGGGGTCGTTGGGGGGTCGTGGGCAGGGCCAGGAGTTGAACTGAATGATCCTTGGGGGTCCCTTCCAACTGTGCCATGGGAACCATTGTGCTCTGAGCCTGGGTGTGCCCAGGATTAAGGAGCTGCCCATGGACAATGCACACTGGTATCCCAGAGCTCTTATGAAATTTTAAAACCCCATTTAAAAAGCTTTCCCGTTAAGAAAGCCTCAAAGAATTATGGTGATATAAAGATGCCCTTTCTGAAATGCATATTAATGGATTAAAAAAAAGCCTTCTAAAGACTTAAAAGGGGAAGAAAAAAAAACCCCGAACATGCTGCTGTTTTAATGAGGAGCTTGTAAACATAACCAACCCCTGCTGATTGTTTCCATTAATTGTGTGTGCTATTGGAGACCAGGGCCCTGCAGCTCCCAGCAAAACACCTTTGCTGAGCGGGGCTTAAGGCATCTTCCTAAATCCAGGAGGGCTGGAGCCATGCACGGGCTGTGGAGGGTGATGGGGGTTTTGCAGGGACAGGGCTGGGTTGTCCCCGTGGATTCAGGCTCTGACCTCGGCTCTCCTCCAGCTGGAGGAGGAGGGAGGAGGGATGGGGGGACCTGCTGAGCTGGCTTAGCAATCCCATTTTTATTAGAGATGCATTCGCTGATTAGCTCCACATCCTAACCGGCTCGGGCACGATAAATTACAGAGGAAATGCGGGAGTCACTTGGGTTGGATTAACATCTCCTGGGGAAGCAGCAGTGAGGTCATTTTCTGGGCCGTTAAATGGTTGCCATTCATTTGCTACAGCCTCTCTTCAACAGCAATTCTGCTTTTTGTTCTTGATTTCAGCCCAGCACCACCTCAGCAGGCACTGCCCTCCTTCTCTCCCGTCCCACCTCCTCTCTCTCCCACGCTGCCATCCAGGGAAGCGTGGAAGCACCAGGCAGGTGCCAGCCGGGTGCCAACATCCTGATCGCGGGAGGGGATGGGTCCGTTAGGTTTTTTTAGGGATTTGGGGTCATCAGCCACCTTCTGGGCTCCCTTCTGTGCCTACCACAAGGAAAGCTCACCCCTCAAGCTCCACGGAGGGTGTTTGCAGGCAATTTGCAGCCCATAAAAGAGGCAAAATCTCTCCCAGAGGTGAATTGTGGCGGGTGATTTGCCGGGCTCTTGAGATAATAACTCCTCCTGGCAAAAGGGGGGAAGATTCCCGAGTTAATGTTCAGAAAATGCCATGAAAATGAAAAGGCATCTGATTAATGTGATGATGATTATTATTACCGTGCTGTGCTGCTCAGCCCGGGCTGGGGGTGGGGTGTGCACTCCCACCCCTGTATCCAGAGGGAGAAGGAGCACTCAGGATTTTGCTTGGTAGTGGAGGACCCTGCTTTACCTTCCCTTCTGGGAGATTTTCAGTCTGATTTGGGTGGCCTGGCCTGTTGCCCTTCTGCTGATCATCCTCAGCAGACACGGGGCAGATCCTAGAGGGTTTTTGGTGTCTGACTCCCTGGAGAGCACAGACCCAGAGGAGGGAGTGGCTGGCTCACTTTGAGGCCCAGGATGGATGGATGTGGCTTGCCCCTGGTCACCCAGGGAAGCCTGTGGAAGAGGTGGACACTGAATATCTACTTCCCAAAGCCCGGGTATCCATGATGATGGCTAACCCTCTTTTTCCTGTCCTTACACTCGGGGCAGCAGAGGCAGACGGACACCTCGGTGGGATGCTGAAGGCAGTGCTGGGCTGCAGCCCATTCCCAGCCCAAACCTCACACTCATCCAGAGGGATGAATGGGTCCTGGAGATAGAAATGACCTTGCTCTTTCTTCCCCCTGCAGAGCCAGCTTTCCCAGGCCTTGAATGGTTTGTCAGACAGAGCCAAGGAAGCAAAAGAGTTCCTGGTCCAGCTCCGGAACATGGTGCAGCAAATCCAGGTACGGTGTCTCCTGGCTGAGGAACAGCCCCTTCCCACCAGGATGAGCTGCTCTCTGCCATCCTCTGTCCCATCCCCCAGCTTGGTTTGGTGGGTGTTCTCCCAAAGGGCCCCACGCTTGATTTTTCACATCACCCCCTGAACCCTCCCCAGAACTGCTCTTCCCAAAGCTGGCAGTGTCTTGAGAGGAGCAGCAGAGAGCCCAGCCCTTCCCATCCCTGCCATAGGTAAGAGGCAAAGGATGTGGCAGGACGGACCAAACCTGTTCCTCACCTGCCACCACCACATTTTCCGTGACCCGAGGCCATAAGCATCCCACGTGCCAACGCTGCGGATTGCAGTGGGTTGCAGCTGCACATACGAAAATCGTCCTTGCGGCGTCATTAAAAAGGGAAGCCCAGTTTACCAGCTGAACTGGGGATGTTCCCGGGCTGTGACTCTCCCTGTGCCCTGCAGGAGAACAGCGTGGAGTTCGAGGCCTGCCTGGTGGCCCAGTGTGACGCCCTCATCGACGCCCTCAACAGGAGGAAAGCCCAGCTGCTGTCCCGGGTCAACAAGGAGCACGAGCACAAGCTGAAGGTGAGCTCACGTGGTCAGAGGGCTTCTTCCAGGGCTGGCGCCGGATGGGAATGAGGACTAGGATCCTGTTTGTTGGGGAGGAGCAAGGGAGTCACTGGGAAGCCACTCCTTTTTTCACATGAGCTGAATTCTGTCTTGCCACAGATGCCCAGCCCACTCCCAGCGTGTCCCTCAGCAAAGTGCTGCTTCCTCCAGGTAGTTCCCACTGAATTACTCCATCAGTGAACCAATTACTAGTCATTAGGTCAGCAGAGCCATATGTACAGCATCCACAGGCTGGAAAACGACCTTGTTCCTGTCCCATGTGTCTCCTGAGCTGCTAGAATGATCCTGCAGGATGCTGAGCGTCTGTAACTTCTGCTGGCTTCAGCCAAAGGTCTGGGGCACTTGGTGTCGTGAGATGCCACTTTTGTCACCAGGCAGGAGCAGGATTTACTCTGTTCTGTGTGCTTGGCGAGCACCTCGTGGCCTCGGGGTGGTGGCTGCAGTGAGATAGATGGCGTTGGGGGAGCAGAGATGCAGCTCTCAGCACGAGCTGTGGAAACGGGCCCACGGTTTGCGCCGTTCCTGCAGTCACCACACCACGTCTCTGCAGCTGATTTGGGGCTGAGAAGGGAAGCAAAGGGCCCAGTCTCACCTGGGAACAGTGGAACGGGTGTGGCCATGCCCAGGATCCGCCCAGGACAAGGTAGTTGCACCCTGGTCATCACCGACGGGGTCTCAGCCGGACCGACATTTGTGATTCCAGGATCCCTCTTCCGAGGTCATTTCAGTGTTCTGTGTAGAAATTTCCGTGTCTCTTCTCTGTCTCCGCTTGCACCCCCCTCCCAGCCTTTCTTTGGGCCACCCAGGAGGCTCCCAGAGGGAATTCCTGGACCCGCCTAAAACGAGGGAGAAGACCACCAGCCCTACGTGCGTGCCGACGATGGGCGGCGCGAGGGCCGCTCCGTGGGGGGACGGACAAAAGGAGCTTTGTGGGACCGGGCCCACCGTCAGCGCTCAGTGCCCAACAACAAAGCACAACCCCAGGCAGCCATGGCACAGAGGGGACCCCCACTGCCTGGTGGGCTCCCTGTCCCTCATCCCCTTCAGGGCATGGTTAATTAAGCTCTCACAAAGCCGGGCAGCACAAAGCGATTTCCCTGCTCAGCACAACCCGCGGGGGCCTTTCGCTTTTTGGCCGGAGGAAGGGATCTGCCATCCCACTGCTTGCTCCCACCTCCATCCCACCCCACCGCCACAACAACCCTCGTTGTCAGCTGGGATTTGTCGCCAGCCAGGCCTGGTCCTTAAAGGAAGGAACAGCCCCTGGATGTCAGACTGGGCTTTTAAATCAGCCCTCGAGCCTCTGTCTGGGAAGGATCGAGCTCTTGGAGCTCCCCACGTGCTGCAGGAAGGGCTCTGTGTGCTCTGACAGATGAGCATCCATCCAGTTAGAATCCCAGAGTGGTCTGGGTTGGAAAGAACCTTAAAGATCATCTTTTTTCACCCCCCTGCCATGGGCAGGGACACCTTCCACTAGCCCAGGTTGCTCCAGACCCCTCCAAACTGCCCTTGGAGGCTTCCAGGGATCCAGGGGCAGCCACAGCTTCTCTGGGCAACCTGTGCCAGGGCCTCCCCACCCTCCCAGCCAAGGATTTTTTCCTAAGTTACCAGTAGCATCCCAGCAGCTGGTGTTTAAAATCCCAAAGCTGCTCCCTCTGCTGTGCCGCCCATGGACTGTTGGGCAAATTTTTAACCCTGAATTATTTGATTTTCCCTTTTAGTCCCTGCAGGGATGGGAGGGGGTGAGTGATAAACACAAGTGGTGCTGCTGTGCTTTTAGGCTTGTATGGGGAGGGGGTTCTTGCAGCCCTGACCCACCTGGTGCCAGCTGGAGTCCTGCACACTGAGATTGGCCTCCTGTGGCTCCAGAATCATTGGGTTGGGACACATCCCTGGTAAAAACACACATCCTTCCCCTCTGGCTCTTGCTCAGAGGCTCTGGAGCACTGGAAGTTCTCAGGATTAAAGGAAACGACAGGAAGCCGAGTTAGGGCAGGTTTAGGTTGGATCTCAGGAAAAGGTTTTTCACTCAGAGGGTTGTCAGGCACTGACCAGGCTCCCCAGGGCAGTGGGCACGGCCCCAAGGCTGCCAGAGCTCCAGGAGGGTTTGGACAATGCTCTGAGGGACAGGGGGGGATTGTTGGGGTGTCTGTGCAGGGCCAGGGGTTGGAATCCATGATCCTTGTAGGTCCCAACAGCACATTCTGTGTTTTTGTCTGACATGGTGAGGCCTCTTTCCCAGACCTTCCCCAACTAATTTAACATCTTCATCTGAGCTCTGGGCTCCCTTTATGGACAGTGGGAGAATCAGGCCCACAAAGGAGGAACACCCTCTGAGATGGGCCAGATGAGTTGCCCTGAGCCTTTTTCCTTCTTTGACTGTGAGCAGAACCTAAGGCTGATCCTTGACATCTCACTTTCCATCTCCAGAAGGACATGAATCCCATCCATGTGGTGCCAGGCTCTGGACATTCCCCTGCACTCTCCTCCTGGTGATTCGGGGTGATGTTTTCAGTGGCATGAGTGACATCAACTGAAACAATTTTTAGCTCTGCTGGTCATCTGGGAGTGCTTTGGCTCATGAGGCTTCATACCCTTCGTCCAGGCTGACTGCAAAGCTCCCTCTTCACAGCCTCCCACCCGGGTTTGCCAGAAAAGCCTCTCAGAACACGGGCTGCAGTTGCTATTTTTATCAAGTGAGCCTTCTGGATTCTGTGTGATACAAGGGAAGTGTTATTCATTTACTGGAATTATCCTTTTATCAAGTCAGTTTCCTATTGCATTTCACCCTTCACTGCACTGGCAGTTCATGCTTTTAACAAGGCTGTTTCTATTCTTGAAGGTATATTTAAGAGGTTTTGGAATTTCACCCTGAGATACCGAGCGTTTCCTTTCCTTTTCTTTCAAAGAATGTGTTCCAAGCATCCTTAAAAATCCTGGAGAACTTGGAGCAACAAGGAACAAACGTATTGAGAAATTAAAAGATAACAACCAGAGAGCCTCGTGAAAACTTCCCCTAAATTATCTTTGATCTGTTATTGTGTGTTAATTTTAAGCACTTTTTACTTGTCAGATTTTGTTTTCTGCTTCCTGTCGGAGCCTTTGTTTCCCTGGCCCTGACTTGTGCTGGAAATCTGCTCCTGGGCCCTTTTGTGAGGGTTTTTGAGGGGTTCAGGCAATTCAAGGTGGTCAGCCAGGTACAACCTTGGAGTCAGAATTTGGGAGGAATGAGTTGGCCACAAAACAGGATATCGTGGGGTAACGAGTCAGGCAACAGGCAAAGAAGTGAGGCTGAATTCTGCCTCTCTGGGAGTCATGGGGACAACACTGAAACCATGGGCTAGGTGGGGACAGGGACTGGGAAAGGGGTTGAAAGCCAAGAGCCAAACCACAAACTGCCTCGTTGTGAATTAGCAGCAGAAGTGCCCCTGCTGTGGGTGTTCGTTAATCAGAGTGAGAGGTTAATTGGCAGGAAGGGCAGTGAGGAGCCCTCAGAAGCTCCACTGGCTCTGTTGGGTCCCAGAGAGGGCTCAGAGAGAAGAGGTGGAAGGAACAAACGTGTGGAGAGATTCCCTCATCCCATCTGCACCCTCCCACGGGGGCACATCTGGCCACTTTTTGACTCTTGGCTCCCACACCCTGTTCAGTCACAGACTGCCATTTGTATCATTCTTTTTTTTTTTTTTTTACATGATCAATCAAAAAAATTCCCTCCAGGGCTTGATCCAGTCACAGGTCTGGGTGGGGGAATCAGCTGTGTGGGCTTTAAGAATCCCAGGGAATCCTGTGTGCATTTTCATGGAGGAATCAGAGGTAAGAGATTTTATGATGGATCAAACGTGGTGGAGAGCAGCGTGCTGGGGATCCTGAGAGTGAACTTCAGCTCTGGCAGCCAAACCATGCAGGTAAAGACCTGCTGTGAATCTTTACCTGTGTATTTTGGTAGCTCTCTGAGCTCCCCCAGGCTCCTCACACACTGCACCACATGGGCAGGAGCAAAAAAAGAGGTTCCTTAGAAAGTCTGAGCTCAGAGGTGAAAACTGCACTTGAAATAAAACCTGGTTTGCCACAGAGAGGAATGGAGTTACAGGAAAATTCAGGCAGAACTGAGCTAAGAATTCAACCTGTGACATTCTTCTAAACCAAATTAACCCAATACAATAATTGTCTCTGAGCGGGATGATGGGACACAGACAAATTTTGTCCCAAGGACTAGAAATAACCTGTCCATGTGCCTGTCAGAGGAAGTTTCATGAGTAAGCAAAGCAGACAGAAGAACTTAACAGTTATTCTGGATTAAAAGTCCATCTAAAGATCTCAGGGATGGATGTGTGAGCAGGGCAAGCAGGTAGGACACTTTCACAGGTTGATCTTCCAGTCTCCAGAACTTGCAGTTCAAGGACTCAGGGAGGAAAATATTTCTGGAGTAACTGAAAACTCTTCGGTGAAGAGTGAAAACAGATCACAGAGATCAGACATGGGCGGGGGGGGGGTGTGAAACTCCCGTGCAAGTTGATGCTAAGGACTGAATTAATGCTTGGTAGTGGTTGGCGTGTCTGTGGGGAGGACAAAGGGGAGATGGTTTGTAGGCAGTTGAGCAGCTGTGGGTCAGCCCTGGCTCACTGGGACTGTGTCACCAGCCAGGCTTTGGATGGGACTGAAGTGTTGGGTCAGGGAGGGTCAGGACACAGGCGGTGACTGGCTTGGTTCTTGAGGTGGCACTGCCAGACCAGCTTCTCCTCCTGAACCTCCCCAGGCTGTGAAGGTGCCCTGTGAAGGTGCACTGGGGTGCAGGGGTGGAGAGGCCACAGAGCTGGACAGTCATCCCTTGAAACAACCACTCGAAAATGTGGGAGACACTCACGGGAAGCCCACAGGGAGTTTGATCTCAATGGAGCCTGCCCAGCCCTCACTGGTAAGTCAGACAGGGCTGTGCCCACTGTCCTGGGGTGAGGGTTAGTTCTCTTCATACTGCTGGGTTTTGAACTTGGTCCTGTTGGTTGCACATGGGTGTTTTGCTGTCCCTGGGCAGTCCTTACCCTCAACCAAGCACTTCCAGCTTCCCAGGCTCTGCCAGCAAGAAGGTGCTCCAGAAGCTGGGAGGGAGCAGAGCTGGGACAGTGACCTGGACTGACCAAAGGGATGTGACACCCTAGAAGGTCAATCCCAGGATCTAAACTGGAGGGTTGGCCAGGAGCTGCCCCTTGCTGCTGGGGGACGGGCTGGGCATGGGTCAGGGAGTAACTGTGTTGTTCATCATTGGATTTTCTTGGAGGTTTAGTCCTCTCTCTCCTTCCCATTGCTATTTTTATCATTATTGATGCATTCCGTTTCAGTTCTTGTTCTTTTCTCAACCCTCAAGCTTTCGTTTTCCTCAGCTCTCCTCCCCACAGGGTGTGTGGGGTGACTGAGTGGCTGTGTGGTGTTTAAGCCCTGCCACAGGTTCCTCCTGCCCCAGAAGTGCCCTGGTGCTTCACCAACTGGCCTGCATGGCTCTCCTCACCTTGCTCCTGCCACCTTCCTCAGGGATTTCTCCTGGCCACAGCCAGGGACACAGCACTGAGCTAAAGGGATCCTGGGCTTGACTTGGATTTGACAATCCTGTGTTGTCATGTCTAAACCAGGAGGGCTTCATACACCCCATGCACCTCTCAGCTGTATTTTGGTGTAATGCTCACACTTCACGTAATTCTGGGAAGAATTACAGCTGTCTCACTGCTAAGACACTGAGTGGGAGTAGTCTTTAAAAATGTCTAATTTGTGATGTAGTTCAGCAAAATAAAAACAGTGACCAGGTGAAATATATTCCCACTGTGTCTAAAAGAGAGTTCACAGCTTAGTTGAGACTGAAAGGGAAAGGGAAGAGTCCTTCTACTGAATTGTTTAAAAACAGAAGAGTTAAAGAGAAAGTAGGTTCTTAGAGAGCAAGACAGATTGAAGCTCCCACATCTGCATTTCAAAGCCTTCCTTGTCCCAAGGCAAGACAAACAAAACGGTATTTGCATATTCCCTGACTCTGGAGCAGTGTCCAAAGGCATCAGCCAAATGGAAGAAACTGAGAGGAGGGAGGGGAAATTACCATACAATGATATGATTTTCAGTTCTCCAACTGAAAAATGCGATAGAAGGAGTAGGAGGGGAAGCTCCTAAGAGGGTCCTTTGATGCTTGTTTTTCAGAGAAAGGAGAAAGTACATGGGAGGTTGTGATTTACAAGTGCAGTTCAGTGATAGCTAAATCTGACTGGAGGGCTTTCAGGGATCCAGCCCCACGATGAGCGGAATAAACTCCTTGTGCCAGCCCAGGTTTGCTCAAACAGGGCTGATGGGTGCACTCTGTGCCAGTGTGTTTCATGTCAGATGTGCCATCAGCACGCAAGCAGGAGCACTATTGGGTTGGACCTCCCTTGGCTTGTCTGGGGGCTCTTCCATCAGCCCCTCCGTGTTCTCCTCCCGCCCATGGAACCTTCCAGTCGCTGCCCCCACCCATCACCCCCCCCTCCAGATGTGGCTCAGGGCCTTCTGTGCTTCTCCCCACTTTGCCTATTCAGCGTCTCTGTCCCTGCCCTTGTGCTGGACCTTCGCAGGGGCCTTGCCGGGCTCGGTGCTCCCCCCTCGGCCTCCACTGGCTCGGCAGAATGACCTGGCCTTGTGTCCTCCCCAGGCCACTCTCAGCCAGAGCGGGATCCACTGCAGGCAGTTCATCCCTCTTGTACCTCCTGCAGACAGGACTCTGCTCTCAGCAGCTCTGATGACACCCAGGCAGAGCCTCACGTGGCGGTTCTGCTGAGAGGCCACGCTGGAGAAGTGCAGGACCAAGGCCAAGGCCCTGGAAATGCCTCTAGGAAGGACAAGCAGAGGGGTGGCTCCTTAGCACTGAAGAGGAGTTGCCTGTGCAACAAGGATCTTGGCTGGAATTCGTGACAGGGCAGACACCTTGTGTAGAGAGCATGGGGTAAAAGGGGTGGGATAACTTCCTTCACCCTGTGGAAGAGCGGGAACCCGGAGAACAGGGCACATCCATGAGAGAGCAGCTGCCAGAGAAACAGGACCTGATCAACCTGAACCTCATCAACTGAACCATCACAGCACTACTGTGGAAAGAGACCCTTGAAGTCTCCAGCCCAGCCCTCCCTGGAGCAGGGTGAGCCCAGGACTAGGTCAGGATACAAGCAGGGCTTTGTACAACCGAACCCTGTAAGTGCTGGGGGATAAAGACTCTCCTGCCAACTGCCCCAAGGCTGCACCACTCTCCTGAGGGGTGTTTCCTAATGCCCAACCTGAACCTCCCAAGCCCCAGTTTGTGTTTGCTGACCCCTCCTGTGCTGCCTGGCACCCGTGGGAAGAGTTTGGCTCTGTCATCCTTGTCCAATGGCCCTTCAAAAATTCTTTGGCTGCTCTTAGTCCCTGCTCAGTCTCACCCAAGAGAGGAGGTGTTGCCTTCCCTCCACCTCTGCTGAGCCAGCCCTGTCCCTCTGCCTCTCCTGGACATCATGTGCCCCAGGCCTTGACCATCTTGGTTGCCTTGCCTGGTCCCTGTCCAGTTTCTCCCCACTGAGCTGAGCTGGGAGCTCACAGCTGAACAGAGAGTTCCAGGGACAGCTTTCCCAGCACTGAGCACTGACAGCAGTGTCCTTCTGTTTCCAGCTGTGTCCCTGCACACAGACCCAGCAGGCAGCTTGTCTTGTCTGCCCTGAGTGACTGCCAGCTCATATCCACCCTGGCATCCACCAGCACTACCAGCCCTTGGCACCAGGATTGCAGTCTGCTCGCAGTTCAGCTGAGCTCTCTGCTTTTCCAGCCCAGATTTTCCTGGCCTGCCGCTGACACTGCTGGGAATGATGGTGCAAAATCCTCTCTGGTTGTTCCTGGTCAGCTGTGTTCTCCTGTTTCCTCCCCCTGCATGCTTGGAGACTGAGCTTCTGTGCCTGTCCCTCCTTTGGGCAGGGCTGTGTCACATCCCACTGCCTCCCACCCCAATCCCAGAGCGAGGGCACTGAGAGCTCTGCTGGGAGCTTTGCTTTTCATCCTTTTCCCAGAAAAGCTCCTCTTTGCTCTTCCAAAAGGTGCACACGGACACACATGGGAATGTCTGCAGTCAGTCACCTGCACACAGACACCCGTGGGTGTCCTACCACACCATGGCTAGGTTGGAAGGGATATTAAAGACCATCTCATTCCACCCCCCTGCCATGGGCAGGGAAACCTTCCACTAGCCCAGGTTGCTCCAAGCCCCGTCCAACCTGGCCTTGGACACTTCCAGGGATCCAGGGGCAGCCAC
>JAWMRA010000076.1:2995542-3056429 GCA_035584735.1 Pseudotriccus pelzelni | reverse complement strand
TTTTTTTTTTTTGTTTTTTTTTTTTTTTTTTTTTTTTTTTTTTTTTGCTTTCTGCTCCCTTTTCCATTTACCAGGAGGATACCCAGAGCCCCCAGGACAAGGTGTAGCTCCTGGCAGTGCCTGCTGTGGGAGGGACAGCTGAGCGCTGACACCCGCTCTGCTTCCCGTCGTTTCAGCCAGGTTTTTCCCAAAAGCAAAGGCCCTTCTGCGTTATCTTGCAGTGGTTTGGTTTTCACAAAACCTTCCTTTGTGGAAGGCATGTTTGAAAGCCTGAAGATACCTGTTGGATTTTAATATATCCAGATATATAGACCCAGCTGCCTCTCCCTCACCCATGTGCATACAGCAGGTCATGAACCATGACTTCCCTTTACCAAAAAGGAAAACTGAGTTTCTTCCTTAATAAGAAACATTTTTCTACATATTTATTGCTAGGTTTAATAATTTCTTCTTATTTTCCTGGTATAGATGCCGGAATTACTAGTCTGTATTTTACTTATAAAGCCACTATAATCTTATAAAATGGGAAAATTAATGACCCTTCCTTCCTCTCTCTCTGCTGCTCCAGTCACCTGCACTGGACAAATCCTCCCTTTTTCCTGTGCTTTGGCAGTTTCTGCCTCTGTGCAGCAACTTCTTTTAGACTAAGTTTGCAGGTTGCATGTTACATACAAACCTATTTTTATAAAATCATTACTGCAGCCCAAAATGTGACTTCAAGCTTTAAAATATCTTTAGTTCTGCTTTAGTTCTTTTGGATTTTATGCTCTTGATACCTAACAGATTTTTTTTTCCCCCCCAAGTCCTCCTCCTCCTCTATTTCTTTTTAATCCTGCTTTTACATGCAACACTCCTTTGCATTTTATTTTTTTACTTAAGTTTCTGCCCAGATGGAGAGTTTTCTGTGTTCTTAACTGTCAGGTTTTACTGTGCAGGATTTTGAAAAGCGAGGTCAGTCCATGGGAAGTTCTGTTATTCCTAATGAAGGATAGGTGGCACTCTTGTTATTTTTGTTTGGGTCCCTGAAATAAATTAGGTGTGTGTACTCTCTCAGAAAGATTTCTTTTTATAGAGTAAGTGCTTTAGAGAGTGTTTTTGAACACTGAAGAGGATTTGATTTTATTATTTTTTTTTTTAATATGAACATGTACTTCATTTGCCTGAGTCTGTGACTGGATCTCAGTACTGTGTAGGAAGTTATTTTTGTGAAGACCTCAAGAAAAAGTGCTCGGCTACATGGGAATGGCTCATTTGACATATATAAATTTTGGGTTGTTTCTATTTTCTTACTATTTCGTTAGGCAGAGAGGAAAGTCAACAAAATAATTCGTGTAATTTTAACTCCAGTTATGAATACCTTCACCCTTTGTACTTTCTTGTTACTTATGTATTTGAAATACAGATTTAAGCTGGCATGGTGATCCCAGCACTGCTGAATGAAAGGAAATGGCAGGTTAGCAAGTGCTGAACAGTCTACAGAGCCTTTTCTTCTTAAACCAGGGAAGTAAATATGTGTTGTCCTAATTCTGTCAACTGATTGCAGGATTTCTTACATTTGTGTGTTTGAGGCTTCTCTCTTATGATGTAAAAATCCTGAAACATGGAGAGATACATGCTGGTAGAGGTATGAGGTTGTAGATGTTTTCTGTCACTTTACAGGAAGATTTGTTTCAACTCTGTGGAATGTTTTTCCCTTCTCTGACTCCGTGTGCAGCCAGAACGTGGTTCCGTGGAGGTATTTTAACGCTGGTGCTTGATTGCTGCAAATCAAATCAATTTTCTTATTCCTGGGGGCTGACAGCTTTGTCTGGCTGAGGCCAAGTGATTTGGTGACCTCAGACCTGTTTCTCTTGATCTACTTGTCAATCAGTTGATTCCATTATTGCTCTGCCCGGAAAGGTGCCCCGTGGTGGAAGGGAAAGGGGAGAAGCAGAGAGTAGAAAAGTTTCCATCCTGCCTCTGAAGGGTATGAATCTCTTCCATGTGAATATCCAAATACTCGATATTTTGGGACACGTTTTTGCCACGTAAAAACGTCTCTGTGATGGGGTCCTGGCTTGTCCAGCACCACAGGCTGTCTTCAGGGAATTCCTCAGCTGAAACCCTCCAAGCAGAGCCATTCCCAAGTTGTGAACCTCCTAAACGGCTGCTTTGGCTGTGCTGTTCAAATAGAAAATTAAATAGGTAATGTGGAAGGAAAGGAGACGCTCATTATAGACAAAAAGACAGATTTGTGTGGTTTTCATTGAACGTTTCCTGGTGGGTCTTACTACCTAATCAGAGCATAATGTGCTTTGTGTTGGTTTATGTATTTGTAAAATGCTTTAATTTTAGTGAACTACCGTTTAGATTTTTTGACACTGTGTGCTTTGGTGGTATGGCGTGAACTTAGTTGAAAGGAAAGGTTGCTTGAAAGAGTTCCCAGTCTAATTTAGGTTTTCGATATCTCCACTTTAAAATATTTAGTCGGTATACATTCACTGGGGAAAGAGGGCTTGATTTTAATTTTCATGATGATTGAATCATGGAATTAAAAATTGATTGAGCAAGCTATTTTGTTTTAATGGGTGAAGAAACATATTATAACTTGGCAGTTTATTTTGCAGTTTATATTTTTGGTGCCCTCCCATGTAACACGGGCTCACGTATTACTCATCCCTCTCTTCTTCTCCTGCAAAGTGATTTTGATTTTTTTTTTTTTAAAATCTTTTTAATTTCAAGACCCTGAAGTGTTTGAATTGAAGAGTCTCAAAGAAAAATCTATTTTGGGGCAGGAAGTTTTCTTGGTATTTTGGATAACATTTACTTTTACTTTCTGATGCCAAAGCAGCTTTCAAGCTGATGCCCATTATGGCGAAGGATTTTGTGGTTTGTATAATAATACAAGTCCCAAATGGTGGCAGTTATTGAAGTTAACACTTTTTGCCCAACTGTGGGAGTACCAGCATCTTTGAGAGATTCCAATTTTGGTTCTTATTTATGCTTGACATTTAATGTGCTTGACATTCTGATTATTTTACACCTACCTAATTTCTTCTAGCTCAGGGGATAATGACAATATTTTAAGCATCTGTGAAGTGTAGCTGTATGTTACTGAGCAGGTGCAACACTACAAATGGAAGGAAAAAAGTCTCTAAACTATTTCCGGAATCATTGTTTTTTTTGTGTTGCATATCTCAGGGTCAATTAGATTGGTTATCAGTTTGGTTGCCAATATCAGCCTTACTAATATTTAATGTCCTTTTCTTTGCCTATTTATCTATTTGTGTGCATTTAGATGTGTATAAATGGCACTCAGACACAATGCTGGACTGTGGGCTTACATTCTGTCCTTTGTGAGGCATTTTAGGGAGAGATTTCTGAGTAGTTGCTGGGAACTTACATTTTTCCTAAATTTTAAATTAAAATGATGCTATAAAATAACAACCTCAGTATAAAATTCAGCCCATTAAACTGAGCTCATGTGTCCATAGCAGATATTTACTGCTGGCATGGTAGAACTTAGAAACAGCTGTCCTGTGTCCTGGCTAACAGATCACTGGGATATAACATGAGAAATACATGGGATAAAAATTACCCAGTTGATTGTCAATATACTCTCTGTGAAGTCTTTGTTCTCCCTCTGGAGCATAATTCTATTAGTCATCTTTTTGAGTTGTATTCCCATTTAATATGCAGTTCCCTGTGGTCACATCAGGTTTCAGGCTCTTTTAAAGAAAGTTAAAATGGGTATCAGGCAAAGAGGAAGCAGGAGGAAAACAGTGGGAAAACCAAGCTCTTCAGGGAAGTGCAGCCGCTGGC
Source organism: Pseudotriccus pelzelni (assembly GCA_035584735.1). Lineage (NCBI taxonomy): Eukaryota > Metazoa > Chordata > Aves > Passeriformes > Tyrannidae > Pseudotriccus > Pseudotriccus pelzelni. The sequence continues at coordinate 3,052,628 of JAWMRA010000076.1, read as the reverse complement.
CACAATTTCCTTTTGTTTCATATACTGGGAATCTTGAGCTGCATTGGACTGCTGTAGTTGTGGGTAGATTGATTATATGAAGAGTGGGGAAGAAAAGTTAAAATACTTTAATTTACAGACCCATGCAGGATATTTGAAATGCTACCCCAAGTCCTCACAAAACAGTTGCCGTGGCCCAGCAAGGGGTCCTTGAAGCAGCACTGACCAAATGGGTTACAGGAATAATTTTTAAAACTCCTTTATTTTGCAATCTTGCCACCTGCTGGTATACTCTGATAAGATAGAATTTGGTTAGAAACGTGTTCCAGGAGTCATATTTTCTTTGTTAGGCAAAATCTTAAGACTGGATCATGAGTAGGTTCTTATTTCCAACGTGAAAGTTCAGTGTGTTCTTCGTTCTCTGTGTCAGTGCCCATGTCAGGTGCGGTGCAGCCCTTTGCATTAAATAGAATGGAATCATATCCTAGAGTCAGGAGTTGGAAGGGACACTAAAGATTGTCTCATTCCAACCCCCTGCCATGGGCAGGGACACCTTCCACCAGCCCAGATTGCTCCAATCCCCGTCCAACCTGGCCTTGGACACTCCCAGGGCTGGGGCAGCCACAGCTTCTCTGGGCAACCTGTGCCAGGGTCTCACCACCCTCACAGGGAAGAATTTCTTACTGATATCTAACCTAATCCTCCTCTCTGTCAGTTTGAAGCCATTCCCCCTTGTCCTGTCTTTCCAGGCCCTCACAAATAGTCCCTCTCCATCTTTCCTTCAGGTTCCTTCTGGTACTGGAAGGCCACAATTAGGTCGTCTCGAAGCTTCTCTTTTCCAGGCTGAACAATCCCAATTCTCTCAGCCTTTCCTCACAGGAAAGGTGCTCAACTTCTCTAATCATCTCCATGATCCTCCTCTGGACTTGCTCCAACAGGTCCACAGCCTTGTTGTGCCTGGAACCCCAGGGCTGGAGGCAGCTCTGCAGGTGGGCTCTCACCTGGGCAGGGCAGAGGGGCAGAATCCTCTCCCTTCCCCTGCTGCCCAAGCTGTGGGATCAGCCCAGGGCATGGGAAGTTTCTGGGTGCTGGGTCATGTCCAACCTCTCACCCACCAGCACCCCAAAGTCCTTCTTCCCAGGGCTGCTCTCAGTCCCTTCATCTCCCGGCTGCCACTGATTTCTCCAGACGTGAGGGAAGAGAAAGCCTGGAGATATTGTGTGGTCCTGGAACGCTGCATTGTGGCACATTAATCTTCAAAATATATTGAAATGTAGTTTAAAAGGGAGGGATGTCCATGTCCTGAAATTCCCAGATAAAATTAGGGAAACTGAATTGACCTAAGTTAAGGTAAGAATATTTAAGGGATATTGTTATCCCCAAAGCAAGCACTATAAATCCAAGCAATATGGAACTTTAAGTGTATTTGGGTAGTTTAAACTTTCATTTGGGCACAAGGTGGAGACTGAATCAAGTCCATGACGCGCAAAACCTGGCATTGTTGAAATTTTAGTGGCAGGAGCATCGGGAAGCTCGCTCCTTTCTGTTAATCCGAGATGACGCAGATGTGGTCTTACTGGTGTCTGCAGGGAAATCCTCATCCATAATACAAGATGTTTTCACATAGTGTTCAAAGGGCATTAAACAATCCAGTTTTCGCAAGCTGCATCCAAAGATGATTTACTGAGGGGTGTGATGAATTGATCATTAGCTGGAACTTACGAGTCAGAAGTGAATGTTTTCCTTACCCAGAGTATCCCCTCCGGCTCTGCCATATGCTGTTGTTTGACACAAGAGTAACTGAATATATTTCTGTGACTTGGGTCAAAAATGGCAATTTACTGGAGCACAATGGTTCCTTTTTAATACAGAAATAAGAAGAATTTATTTCCTTTTACCTCTCCTTATGGTGTAGCGTTGGTGTGTTCCCCATGGAACACCCAGGCCAGGCAGGACTCTTCCTCCTGGCAGCGCTGCTGCCTGTCATTTCAGTGCACCCGCTTGAGCATCTCTTATGAAACCAGTCAGGGTGTCATTTATTCATGGTGACATCAGTATGGTGACCTTAAGACCTCTCAATTATTCTCTTGCGAGTTCTTATGTCATGCAAGGAAAACCGGGGGAATCTCTCCCCTCTGCCTCCCTCCCTCTCTCTGCCTTTCCCTCTCGCAGAGACGCAGAACACACAGAACCACACAACCCTGAGCAGCTGCACTGCTCTCCCTCTGCCCTCCCTGAAATGAGGCAGAGCAGCAGATGCTGAAGCCACCATGATGAGCACTCCCCATTTTGGTTCCTGCTGCCTTCTCCTTCTTGGCCGTTTTCAGCCTCAGACTTCCCCTTCCCACTTTCCCCCTCCCTCTCCTGCTTCGTGTTGTGTATTTGCCATGTTACTACTCAATATTACTGATGCGGAGTAGCTGTTCTGGAGCAGCTTGAAGTCCTGAAGGTTGAGAGTTATGTTCTTCTAGCTATTTTTAAAGATGATGGGAATTATGACCAGTTGTAAGTCTCCAAAGGACGTGTGCATAAAAAGTACCATTTACTTACATAAATGAGAGGCCAGAGAGGCTCTGATAAATGGATGAGAATGAGAGATTGTTGGGACTGTAGCCCATGGTTTCCAGCTTTTAAATCACATCTTTAGTCACAGAGTTAGAACTTTTTAATCACATTATTTTAGTGCAAAAATGTCCGTAACTATTTATGACACTGGATGTTTGCTCTTGGATCTGTTTCTCCTGTGGGGCATCCTTTAGATCAATCCTTGTTTGTTCTATTAATTTGCTGAATTCTCTGGGGTTTGTCAAGTCTAATTATCTTCTTTCTTTCTTCCAGTTTTGAAATCAAGATTGATTAACCAACACGAAAACACCCAGCTGGTTATGTGACTTGGAACCCCGTTCATGACGTGCTCGTTCGTTTTCACACCACGACAGCATTGTAAGTTGCTTTTCTCTTTTTCTCCACAAAATTAAAAATCTGTTGTTTTATCTCAATGGAAATTCTAGAAAATTCTCCAGGAATTCTAGTCTGATTGGTAAATACACTCTTAATTTTTGGCTTAGTGACACCAGGCAAGGGAATAGAAGTGCCTTATTCACTTCACCATTCTACTCACCGGCGATTTCTTTCTCGTAGCGATGCTACTTATGGTTTCCTATGATTTAAAGAGAGCTTCCCTCAGTCACAAAGATCAAGCTGCTCTCTCTTTACGCTGTGGTGAATCAAGTGTGGGATCAGTGAATGTGACAAATGTATATTTTGGACTGCATGGGTGGTGGATTATGTAAGGGCAGAGGCTGTAAAGCAGGTTCAGGAGGAGATGGCAGTGCCACTCAATGGCACCTCTGCAAACAGCTCTTGCAGAATTCTAGACTCTCTCCCAACCCCCAGACCCTGAGATTTTGGACTAAATAATGCTTCCTCTGTACTTGATTTAGGCAGCGTTTCCCCACAATTATGAATTTGTTCCTCAGAAGATAAACCTTCAATTTTTACTTGCAAAACAGAACGGCACAGATAAAGTGTCAGCGTTGTAAAAGCAAGAGTGAGGGTACGTGAATGACAGTTCCAGCAGTAATATTGCATGGCTTAACTATATTGTTTGATATATGTCATGAACTATGTTTTATAAGGTAAAACCTCATGAAATCATCAGATACAGGTGAAGCGCTGGCATGTACATCATAATATATGTGGTACGAATCTTATCGTTGCCTTTTCCAGCTGCGTGAAAATGCTCTGCCCTAACAGTGAGGAGACTCTTTTGTGCCTGTAATTATGTGGTGGGGGTTTTAATTATTAAATTTTGGTGGCCATTAACTGACATGATGTTCCAGTTTAGGTATGGGGCAGCATCAGGTTACCTCAAGCTTTTCTTTAGCTCTAACTGCACTAGAAGCCAGGCAGGTTGGACTGGCTGAACTTCATAACCATGTTAAAATGGCACTGCCCACCTTGCTTGGAATGTGTGAAAATTCTGTTATTTTGTAAGTGAAAGGAACAACTTACTTAGGTATTTATTCTGAACTTCTTGTTGAATAACAAATGGTTCTAGTGACTTTTAAGTGGTGATACAATGCACGTAAAATCTGTATTTTCATTTGTTACCTCTCTCCTTGCTGGAGGTTCATTCACCAAGAAGGGAAAATTAGGTGTAATATTTAAACCATTATAGAAAAAGAGGAAATAACACGACCTACTAAAGTAAGTTTTGGGGGTTATGAAATAGTAGAACCAATAATAAAAAATGAATAAGTGTTTACTTTTAAATAGAGTTTTGTACAGTGAAATATAAGCTTACTTTTGGGTTTTAGGATTGCAAGGAAATGTCTGAGCAAATTTGCTTTATGGCAACAGTAAATATATTCCCACTGTGGTAATGAGATTAGTTAGCTTGTTACTGGGAAAGAGAATCCCACTTACTCTTTTTTTAACAAATAAACATTGGAAACAAAAACACATCAAGGGTACCCTGTTGCTCTGGGTATCTGTTAACAGAACACTTCCTCTCCTATGCTGTGTGTGGAAACAGACTTAAATCTTGATATGAAAAGCACAAAGAAATGAATAATAGAGGTAAAACGGCTTTGCTAGTTTTCCATGAGTACTTAAGGAAGTTTTCCAAGGAATAGAGCTGTGAGGTCTGTGTAGACTGCACAAACTGCTTTTAGATTATTTATTTGCTTTGATACTGTATGTCAAAAACATGAAATAACTTATGAAGTTGTTAGGAAGTTTATAAAAATATTTGCTCAAGGGCTTGCCCTCTTTTGTCACGAACAATTTCCCGACGGATTTCCACCGGGATGATAAGAGTACCTACAGTTCTCACCTACACATAAACGTTTGCTGGACTCCTTCAGCTACAACGAATCTAACTTAGATCAAAATGTTCTGCTCAGTGCCCGTGGTTTTTTTTTTCCAGCAGAGAGCAGAATGAAAAGATGCTCTCAATGACTGTTTGTGTGGGCAACTGTAACATCCAACCCTTGCAGGGTGTTCAGCATCCCTTCTTACTGACAACCTGTGACTGCAGCAGCTTGGCACCATTGCTTTAATGAAGGTTTTAATAGGTGCTACAAGCTGTGCAGACCAAATATTGTGCTTGTCTTTCAAAGTATCAGCGATTCAAGCTTCGTTTTATTCAGGAACTCTTAAAACAAGTAGTCTATAATCTATTTGTCAGACATTCAAATGTCTGTAAGAGACTGAAAAGCCAAGACAGACTTAGTAGAGAGGCAACTTTCTTAGTCATTCAGCTATTAAAAAAACCAGAAGCCTCCTCGAGGTTTTGTACTTTATTTTATTTTATTATTTTTTTGCAGGGAAATAAGTAGAGTTTGAAATATTGTAATTTTCTCTATTTCTGAGCATAATCCACAATAGTTTTAATTCCTGTTGTGGAAGGCAAGGTGCCAGGCACGATCACACAATTTAGTACACTTGTAAAAATAAAAAATTGTACACCCCCTCCCCAAAAGAACCCCTCCTAAAGCACCCTCTGCCTTCAGCCTCTCACACCCTGTGTCAGAAGGATATAACGGGCTGACTCCCTGGATTTCACTGTTTAATTTGCCTCCCAACCAGAACTGAGATTCCGTGTATGTCAGACGTTGCTTGTTGCCCCCGATGAACACAAGGTGTCTGTTCTGCTTAGACCTTAACTCCAGCTTTAGATGGCAGGAGTCAGGAGGTGCCACTGCTCTGGCTGTGGGAATGTGTCTGGTGAGGCCTGGAGTGCACAGGGATTGTTTCTTCCCGAAGGTGCCTGCAGCCATTGACATCTCCTAAAGATATTCCCGTATGAAATCCTTCTCGGCTTTGTTTTGTCATTCCCGTGATTTATCCGAGTTATTAAGGGAGATACTTTGGGCTGTGCAGTTATTTCTGTGCTCAGAACTGAAATGTCAGCTAGATCTGAGATGGGAGAAGCTGAAGAAATGGTTTTATCTCCGGCACCACGCGCAGCTCCGCCTGCATTTCACTCCTGCCCTGTAAATGCAGGGCACTGGGAAGCCACCGAAACTTTGGGCTTTTCCAATAGTTGCAATGACCTTTGGCAAACTGCTTTTGTCACTTCTCCCACCCACACTGGAGGAAAGCAGCTGTAACAGCCAAGCGTGGGATTGTGAGTCTCACCTGATCGCAATTCTCGGCACAAATTATACTGCGGCTCATCCCCGAACGGTGGCATCTGTGTCAGCAAAGTTTGGTTTATAGGTGTGAGGTCGGACAGGCCCATTCATCTGTTTCTGTGTTACTTTTCCTGGGATTGTCCCCCGTGTTTTGAAGGGGAAGAGGAGCGTGTTCCTCTTTCTGCCACTTGTTTGATGTGAATTTGATGATGTTCACGCAGAGAAGTTGTGCAGAAGCAGAGTAGGTTTGTAACTTCAATTACCTGTGCAGTCATTTTGCACAGCTAAATTAAATATATCTGTGAATATATCTGAACTCGTGCTCCTTTGAAGAGCAAACTTCCTTTAATTGAATAATCTTCTCCTACTGTCTGAAGTTGGTGACATTTTATAATCATACAATTGCCGCTTAATTTCAGTTCCACGTTCTTTTAATAGGTCAGTAAGGGTGGTATTACAACATAACTCTGTTCAGGGAGAGGGCAACAGTGAGGCAGTAGTTCTTGCCTAGGGTTTCTCATCAGTCGATCTTGAAGTGCATGAAAAAGCATGAATTGTTCTCTGTTTTTGAGATGCTGGAACCTGTGGCCCTACGGGGTTACCCAGCACGTCTGGGCAAACCTCTCTTCCTGTCTTCTATTGACTAAACATCCCAGTGTAAGGACTCTCCTGAGCAATATATCAAAATACAACATGGAAACACGAAAGCCAAAAGAGTTAATGGATCTTAATGGAATAAAATTAATATTTTTTTTTTTTTTAATTTTGAAAAAACAAAGAAATGTATTCCCGTGGAGTTCTGTGTTGTGTGTGCAGTTCGAATCATCCATTGGATCTGAAGGCATTAAACATGAAGTTAACATATAATGTTAGCTTATTTTCTTATTACTGGCTGTTACCCTGGGATTTAAATATTTCTTATCTGTCTTGGTGTGAAATGGTTGTTAAAAAATGACAGAAACCAGCAGTGCCAGTAGCTGATTTTCCTTTCCACACCAAATGCATGGCACTTGTCTGGTAAGAGTACAGAGTGAGTGAGTGAGGCTGGAGACAGCAAATATCAGGTGAGACTTCAGTAAATGCTGATTATTGATGTAATTCTTTCTTTCTTTCTTATTTTTGATGCCCTTTTCTGATCTAAAAATGTTTTGAAAATGTTGAATATCATCAAAAAGATAAGACCTTCATAGTAATAACGAAAATATTTTTGTAATATTAATTTTATTAGTTTTTATATAATATATTGTAATTTGGCACGTTGGGGACAATTTTAATTTTGCCTTTCCTATTCATACAGGGGATTTTGCCAGCAAAATAGTTGCTTTGAGAATTGACATTTGATAATTTGGCATTAAGTGGTTAATTATGTGTTCTGACAGGCCTTTGTGTAGTGTCTGCACTGGCCACCTCTGAGTGGTGGAGCTCCTTACAGGTGCTCTTGGACATATTTTCCTTCTCTGAGGAAAAATGTCCTCCAGGGAGTAGCTGCAAACGACTAATTCCTCTTGACTTTGGAACAATCCTTGATAATACCAATAAATCTCTTGTAATCAATGAACAGCCACTGGCCAGGAGGTGAAATTCTTGTCAGTCCCTTGCTGCTCTAGGGTTTCTCTTGGCAGGATTTTGTAGGCGTGTTACTGGATTTTTTACTGCCTTCTGGCTCTTCCCAGAGCCCAGATTAAGGCTTTTCTGCTGGTTTCTCTTTATGCAGGGCATATAAAATGTGAATTTTCTTAATGTGACACACAGAGGGCTGAGTGCAATTCAAATGCTAATATGTAGAAACGAAGTCTCACAAAGGAGTGTGTTTAACATTTGTCTTTATTCACTATATTTCAAAGGATATGTGCCAAGTCTTGCTTGACACATATCACACGCTACATTGTACAAATTCACCCTTAAAGGCGGAGAGAAGCATTTGCTTTTTGCCTAAGTTTAAGTCTTATGATCCCATGGAAAAGTGAAGGTTTCCTTTCATGACCCCACCTGAGCCTGCTTTGCTGATTCCTCAACTTTCTCCCCCATTCCTGTGTTAAATTTCCCTTTTTCAAGGAGAAACTGAAATGAATATATCCAGCAGAGACTGGATTGGGGATTTATTTTCCAGCTGACATTGTTTCACTGTTTTCCTGGGTGCTAGAAAGTCTCTCATTTACTTTGGTGTTCTTTCCTCTCCTTTTCAATCTGCCCTGCAAGTGCAGCTCCTTGCTGAGATCAGGCTTAGCTCAGTTTAGACAAAATACTAGTCCTTTTTTACCTAATTATTATTACAATGCCTGTTATGCTCTTAGATCTTGTTTAGCAGCTTTAAATTTGAAGTCTGTGTTTTGCCCACTGTTGTCCATGGCTGTCAGAATTCCCCCTGACCTCAGGAATTGTGCACTCTTACCCAGAGCAGGTAAATTCCCTGTTTGCCTTCGGTTTGGTGATCCAACCCTTTCCTATTTCAATCCATTTCCCCCCTGGGGAGTTCTTCTAAGCCAGTGATATTAATACCTGTATTGAATGGGTATTTGATACTTCCCAGCTTTTGCAGGTCTGTGTAATCCATTGCACTTCTTACACATCTTTCCCTGTGCTGGAGAGTCCTCCAGAACAGCAGAGGAAGCTCGAGAGGAGTTTGTGACCTCCCTCCTCACCCTCCCTTGGTCACTGTGGCCAACTTGTGCCTCAGGCTTGGCCCTGACTTCAGGCTCCTGCTGTCTTTGTTCCTTACTTGTCTCTCTAGTGTTCCAAGATCGAGGTTTTGAATTTTTTGGCTTCTTTACTGTCTATCTGGATGGTCTGAGTGACTTGTTTTTAAATCTCATTTTAGATTTCTCAGTAATCTCTCTCTGCAGATGTTGGTGCTTCAGCAGCACTCAGTGAAGCGATGCTTTGCTTTTTGTGCGTGTAAGCAACACATGGTCTGCAGCCAGCTACTCAAACTCACAAAATATTTAAGAATATGTTTAAATGCAAGGTTCTTACAGAAAATGCAAATTTATTACTTTTCACTTGATTCTCATGATAGATTTCTGGAGAGTGCTCTGAGGCTTTTTTTCTTGGTGCTATCACTACTTTGCCTTCATGCTTATGCTAATTTTCTTTCTTTGCCAGAGCCCCATAGCACTTGTTATCAGTAGCTACAATTTCCTGCCACCTGTGGTGGAATATATTTCTTCATTATAAGCTTTTTGCTTCTTCCTCAAGTTTTGTCTTTGATTAGCTGCCATGGAATTTTTACTTGTCCTGCAAAACTGAATTATCTGATAGATATGAAAATTGCTGCTTCTGGGTTATATTGGCCCAGATCACTTAGTGACAGCTCCTGGTACCAGGACTGAACTGAACTGGTATTAAATTCAGTGCAAGAGTGTGGTGGGAGACTGGGTTCTGTAGGGCTGGTTTTGGATTTGGGTGGGTGAGTTTTTCCCTCTTTTCCTTTAAAGTGAAAGAGCACTGGAAATGCCAAGGCTCAGCTCAGAGGGACTTACCTGAACTGGGTTGGAATATAGTTGAGATTTATAGTAGAAATTCAGACTTCTTTAGTCTGAATTTGGTGAACATTTTCTTAATCTTATTTGCAACAACTTTACATCCCTATTTTAGAGATTATGTTTTCAAGGATCTCTTTAAAACTGAGAATGCAAGCAGAGGTTTACCACTCACTGTTAAATCTTCATGGAGTGATGTGCTGTGAATCCTTCTGCCCAGACCCAAACAAAAGAGAACATAAATTGCACCAGCTACTGGTTTTATAAATGCAAACATTATATTGCCATAGTCCGTTAGATGGACTTTTCCATACTCACTTTAAAAAAACCCCAACTTTTTATCTCAGGAACAGCTGCCCGGCTCCTCTTCCATAGTACAGAGCTTCTCCTCTCCATCAACATCATCTGGAAGGAGGATAAAAACTACGGGTTTGTTAGAACGTGGTAAAAAGCAGCATGCGTGTATATGAAGGGAAATGTAAATCACACTGAATTTCCAGCATCAAAAAGGGGACTTGACAAGTGCAGATGTGCGGCTTAAACACTGTAGGAGGAGAGAGAAGAAGTGGTTTTGTTTCTTTGCGCTGAGCTGGGGTGAAGCAGCTGCTGGGAGCTGAGCTGAGCTGAGAGATGCAGTGGCACCTCAGGTAAAGCTGCTGCTGTTTGGGATGCAGGAATCCACCTGGTGTTTGCTGGGAAAAGGGCTGCCGGGGAGCAACGCTGAGGAGAAAAAGAGAGCAAAGAATGAGTTCCTATAATCTGTATTGATGTTTACATCTTTTCTCCTTTGAACCTTACCGAACTCTGGGATATAAATTACAGCTTGGAGGGAGTGAGTCTATACCAGTCTTTAGGAAATTGCTTGGATTAGGCACTTTAAGCCTGTTTATGAGACAGTCCAAGCACTGAAAAAAACTACTGGAAAAGCTGTAAGGATGACCTTGTTGGCTTCCCCTGTGCCCACTCCTCCCAGGCACTTCTATCAGTTTCTGGGCTGCCGCTCTCCCCTCAGGAGTTGGGGCTGATGGCCTTTTGTTGTTGTTGTTTGGTTGCTTTGGGGTTTTGTCTGTGGGGCTTCTGGGGAGAGGTTTGGGTGCGTTCCTCCTCCCTCCCCCCAAACCTCACCGCTAAGGAATTCTTCCTTCCTTTTCCCATCATCCCGCAGGTCCCCAGAGTGCTCAGTGCTGCTGCAGTAGGTGATTCCCCTCCGTGAACGGCTGTCAGTGTTGCTTGAGAAACCAAGCACTAAAATGGGAACGAATTCGGTGCCCAATGGGCACAGATGGAACTCCCAAGTATTAAACTCTTCCCTTGAATCAGTTCTGTTTGTCAGTGGCCTCAGGGCTGGGGTGACACGACAGTGGGGCACATCTTTGGCAAGGTGGTGAGATTATGGGGGCTGCTCAGTCTGTGCTTTCTCGTAAGCTTTCCCCCCCCCAAATCCCGTGAAGTGGCATCCTCGAAAATTAGGAAAGGCAAATAGTAACAAGGTAACTTGTTCTTTCTGTATCCAGTTCAAAAGGGGCTTTTGGGATCAGATATCCCATCTGAACCAGTTTATAACAACCAGAAGTGGGTCCATTTGTAGGGATGATTCAGAGAACCACAGAATTTTGATGTGAGGTTTGACAGAGGTTGGTGGTGGATTTTGCATTTTAGTGGGTTTACTTCCCAAAGAAAGGAAAAGAAGGAGGAAAAAAGCCTACCTGATGTCTGGAAGTAAAGAGCCGGCTCAGTTGCCTTGGCATTTCAGAGCAGAATTAAAGAACAGCAAATTGGATTTGCAAAGGCTAAAGGAGGAGGTTGCAATAGTTAAGCATGAAATCATTAAGGATCAGAGAATTTTCTGTCTTGTCTTCATGGAGTTTGAATTGATTTTGATAAAACATACACTAGGTAGAAGAAAAATTAAAGAAAGCGAGAAAGGAGGAGAAAAGGTCACCCTGTAAACCTGAAAAAATCATTTCATTGCAATCTGTGCTTGGAAGAAAAATGGCAGAAAGCAAAATCCCCCAAATCATCATAAGAATTTTGCATACTGAGAATACAAAAAGAGCTTTAAAGCACTGGATTTTTTTGCAGATGCCTGTGTGTGAGTACACATGGGAGTTCGTGTGCCTGTCCATACCCACTCTGTTATAGTTCATCACCAGCCCCAAGGTACAGGAAGATTCAAACTTGTGAAAAGCTTCAGTTTTTTCCCACCTGGAGTCTCAGTTTAATCCTCTGCCTTTGCTGCAGAAGCAGCAGATCCTTGTGATGGTGTTATTTCCCCCCATAAACTCCATGTGTGACAAGGCTTTTGTTACTTCTGTAGTCAAATTTGAGCAAAGCATGGATAATTTTCATACTATAAATTTTATAAAGGACAATTCATATTTTTTTCCGCTTATGTTGCTTACGAAACGCTTGCTGCGCTCGCAAAATGCTCTCTTTGATTGTTCGACATCTTAAAAAAAATCTTGCCACGGTGGTTCAGTCCTTGTTGAAGAAGGAGAAGAAGAAAAAGAAGTTGGGCACTCGCATGAATGATTCATTTTGAGCAGCTATTTTGAGGGCCTGGCATCATCTGAGATAGGGCTTCACATAAAGGGGTGGGAAAATGGTAGTTTATAAACCTCCTCCACCCAGCTATTTAAATGAAAATCCATAAAACTCCATCAGGAGACTGTAACTGGGGTTTATTTGGCAAGAGCATACTTTAAAAATACAGTAGGGGAAAAACACGGATTGATCCCGTGGAGTGGGGAATGGTGGGTTAACTGGGAAATGGAGGAAGTCCTGTGGGCAGCATCCAGAGTCACACTTGGCTTTGAGCCACAGATGTTTGAGGTGCCTGAAGATAAAATCACCCAAAGCAGCTAAAATGAAATTAAAACTGCAGCAAGGCCAAAGATAAGCTCTGCATATGTTCTCACACGTGAAGCAGAAGGGACCTGCTCGCAAAAATGGTTCGGGGGCTGTTTTTTGCTAGCTGGGAAGGAGGGAGAAAAGGAAGGGAGAGGGCAGGTCTTTCACTAGGGTTTGAGGGCTGGGTAGAGGGAGCTTTCTGGGTAAAACACAATCAGAGAAGTTACTTCCCAATGAGAGAAGTTAAACATTTCTAAAATGTGACTTAAAAAAAAAAACACTAATATTTTGCATTGGTTAACAGTCAAGTTATTTTCATTGCTGTGGCTACTGGCTTGAAGTTGCTGTTAGTCTGTTCTGTATTGTGTAAAATTCGATGTTATGGGCAAAAAAATACTATGATAATATTTATGACAACTGTTTGTAAAGTACAGAAACAAAAGCCTCCAATGACAAAGCACTTTTGCTCATATATAATCAAAATAAAGTAGTTTGTTGAAAAAAGTTTATTGCAGCTTTGAATGTGCAGTGAATGAATTTAACGAAACTTCTATTACACTGGACTTGGTTTCTCATTGATTATTGAGAAATAATCTGAATTTCTTAGTGCAGGAGGAAGTCACGTACAATTGTATAAAATAGTACAAACCCATAATTTCAATGATGATTTTCACTCAAGCTGTGAATAATGTAGTTCTAAGGGTCTTGTTTAAGCTCTCTCCAGTGCTGTTTTTCTTGTTCATTTTTAGTCTTCAGCTGTAACTTAACCCAGGCAAAGGTCCTGAAATGTCACTCTTGCACAGTTTGACCAGTCAGCTATGGATATCCTTTTTTTTTTTTTGTGAGCAAATGGGATTCCAAGACTGTGCAGAAATCCTGTCATAAGTATTTCCTTTAGTAACTTCTATGTTCTAGTTCTTTTCACAGTTCTCCTTCCACTTGGGACATGTTTGGGATGGGAAATATGTGTTCTGACAAAAGGGAGTGTGTTCTGAGAAAGGAATAACTTTGTCTGCTTCAAACTGTAGAAATGCCTGATATGCTTGGTGTGCTCCTGTGTTTTGAATGGTGATTTATAGATGCAGCACAAATGGATGAAAGTAAGTTTGGATTTAGAGAAAATAAAGTCCCGTGCCTTTCCCGCACTCTTTCCTCTCATAGTATTGGCGTATTTGATTTCTTCATACAAATTACTGCTTTAAAAAACACCCGCTTATCTTTCAAAGATTAAATTCTCTGTTTACCAGCAGGGCAGGATGTAAAAGGAAGCTGCAAACGCATCTTAACCCAATCTGAAGTCGCGCACCGTGACCTCTGGCGGTGCGTTCACACCGTGCCGAGCGGTGACACAAAGCGGCCCGAGTTTGCAAAGGTCGGTCTTTCTGCTGCTCTGTAGGATTTGGGGTGGACAAGGATTGAGGTTTGCTGTGTGGGAAACAGGAGCTGCTCTCGATCAGGGCCAGCTTTGTTCTCATACCTTACTTTGCAGCTGCAGTCGGTGGTTTTCACCGGCGATCAATGAGCTGCCCCCACACGAGTCGTGGGTTGCTGTGAGAGAGAGGCTGTTTTCCCTAACGAAGCTATAATGAAGCAAGGGAAGTCTTGCCAGTAATTTTACAGTGCCAGTCCCATGGAGTTCCGAGTCAGTGCTGTGATTCCCAGTGCTTACAGAATTTCATTAAACATCACACCTGTTAATTCCCCATCAAACTGAGGGACGGCGAATCAAAGCAACTTAATAAGAAGAAAACGGACTGTGTCCTGAGACCTCAGTGATCCTTTCCATGTCTTCAGCATATTCCCTGGGATTATTCTGCTAATTTTCTGCCTCTGGTTGTTTGTTAAATGGACTTATAAGGTCATACTGTAAATTAGACTGTAAATTGTTTGGTGCCAGAGTTGTCTTGTTGTGTGAATTTTAATAGACAAATACTATGGGCCACAATACAATTACTAGATTTTGAGTTGTTCTGTAATCTAAGATTTAACAGCTCTTTCTAATAGATCTTTAAAACTTCAATCTGGTGATTTTTTTTTTTTATTTTTCCCTAAAGTAATCTTTTAACTCACATTTAGAAATAAATGAAAAATCTCCTAGAGGCAATTCTTAATACTTTATGCAAACTCCAGTTGCAAAATGATCTATATCTTTACTGCAACTGATTTGAAAGAGCAAAAGGTCAAAAGTGTCCTAATGTGTTTTTGAAATGCACGTGTCAGCACAGCACATTTCAGAAGGGCTGCTGGGGCTCTGTAGAAATTGCATTTTTCTTTTGATTTTAATTTTATACCTGGAGAGGATTAGGGGATATTCATTTCAACTGATGGCTGAAGGGTAAAACAGAAAATATCTTTAGAATGGAATGTGTATATTGGAAAAGATATGGACTCAGAGGGGTGTAGTATAAGGAGATATTTATATAGTTGAATTATTTTATGTGAGTGATGTAAAAAAAACCATTTTAGTTATTTTTTTCCACCTACTGCGCCAAATCTCCATGTTTTACTTGCTACTGGTTAGTGCAGGATTATTCCTGACCTGAAGGGACATCTTACATAGCAGAATATCATCTAAACCAAAATATAATTTCCTAGAAAGCAATGTTGAGCCTTGATTTATTTACTCATTCTGCCTTTCCCTCACCTATCATTTTGCCAGAGCTGCTCCCTGTTGATAGTGACCTTGCAAGATGACAGGTTAATTCCAGTGTTCGGGAATTTGTGCAGGCTGCTGCTCAGCCTTGCCTTTTACAGTGTGTACGTGCGATGTGTCGTATTCTTTAATTCATCGAAGCAGTTTCATTTCAACGAGCCAAACTCAAATGCAGCAGAAGCTTTAAAAGCTCATCCGTGTTTTTCCTCCTCTCTGTGAATACTTTGCCTCTGATTTCTTCAGTAGCACAATGAAGCAGAATTCAGAGCAAGGTTATGGTGCCTGGCTGTGAGATACACCCAAAATGTGTCACAAATCTCAGTGAACGAGTCTGTGGTGTACAAATGTCACCTCCTCGCTGTGACCTGTCGGGAGGAGCTCCCAGTACCAGGAACATCTTTGCAGGGCAGTGAAATCGGGCAGGTCCCACTGCAAAAGCCTGTTGTGGGGTGGTTGTTTAGTAGCTGCTCTTAGGAAAGCATCCACATCACCTCCAGTCCTCCTGGCTCCTCCCAAAAGTCTCTGTGATGGTTTAACTGCTTTGATTTTTAATCAGAATGGCTTTTGGGAAACTGCTTCCACTGACACTGATATTCGTGTAGCAGTTTTTAAAGGGGATTTTTTTTAAAACAGAATTTAGGGAAACTTTTTAACCATTTCGCAGCTCTGTTGAAACCCACTGTAGAGTTTGCAGCTGGCTTGGTTTGGTTTGGTTTGGTTGGATTTGTTTGTTTTCATAATGGATCCATATGGTTGTTATAAATACATGGTACAAAAGGTGCTGAAAGGAACATATCAACAACTGGGAGTGCATAACTCCATTAAACATTAACTCCATAGCTGAGACTGCGCCAATATACATTGTATTTGATGTTGTTGGAAATGTCAGTAAAAAGCCTTGAGAACTAACTGGAGAAAGAGGCTGAAACTTCTGAGAGATGCAGCAAACTCACTTTCTGGCACCAGTGCACAGCACGTAGTTTCCTGAGCAGAAGTGATTTATGTCTGATTCTTCACAGCAAATCTGCACCATGTCGAGATGTTCTCCACTGGGACATTGCAGTTGAGTTTAATAGCTTGAAATTAGAGACTCTCTGTGGTCAGTGAGGAATGATCGTCGATGGCATAATTACCTTCCTGGGGAAGGGGATTATTTACCCTGAGCTCTGGTGGGAGGTTTGATGGGGCTGAGACTGATGAAAAACTGCGAGTTGGCCTTTTGGTTTCACCTTCTCTTGCAGTGGTGGTGCCAGTCCTGCCCTGCCCAGGCTCTTGCACTCGCCTTTGAGCTGATCTCAGTCCTGCCTGGGCTGCAAGGAGACAACAGCTCCAGGCTGAAAGCAGCAGCAACCACCTAAAGCTGACTCTGAAGGAAAAGCACTTGGAGAACAGTTTTGTTCCTCCCTTGCTGCCCATCTGAACTTTAAAACCTAGGGTGTGTAACTGATTTTGTTCAAAGAACTACTTACGTAGCAGATGTGCTCCATTCTTTCCCGGGACAGCAGTCACACCACAAGATTACACGTAATTTTAGCATTTGGATTAATACCCAGTGAATGTTCTGTGGTTAATGCACTTTCAATTACATTTGCATTAAAAGGAGAAGCTTCAGTTCTTCATAATTCCTCTCCTCCCTTTTTATTTTTTCTTTAAGAGAAGTCATTACTGCGGAAAGCAGAATCAAAACTTCTGTGTCTCTGTGACCTTAAATTTGCATTTGAGCCATTGCACCAGTTGGCTTCCATTCTGGATTTTCTTTTTCCTGGACCTGATGGGTATGACCCTGCTTTCCTTGGGCAGTGATAATGGCCTGTAGCTGAAATTAAGATCCATGAAGGAATATTTGTTGACCAAAGTGGAAAAAGAATCCCATTTCCTTTTCCCTATCAGTTCTTTTCTGCATTTAACCCTCTAGTGAGATGGGTAGGAAAGGGGGGGAAAAAACCAAGAATTTTTTTTTAATGGAGCTTCAGAGAGACTGAAATAAAATTTCTGTAGATAAAAGTCTCTGAAATGCCTCTCCCTGAGGTCAGAACAAGCTCCAGTGGTCTCACATGGGGAGCAGGGATCTGAGGAGGAGGAGGATGTGGCACAGCTCTCTCCGGCAGGAAGCAGTTCTTGGATCTGCTTGGATGTGCTCCAGTTGGGCTAAAAGAGAAGCTTAACTTCAAAATTGAAATATTTTATGCTTTGCATTGTAAAATAGCATTATATGGAACCTTTAGAACCTGTATCTGAACAGAAAAATGAAAACAAACCAAAGATTCCTGCAGCTTTTCTATCGTGAGGCTGTTCTTGGATAATGGAGCAGAGTGTGTCTCTCCCAGAGACATAAGTTTGGATCAGGAGGTTTATTTGTCACCTATGAGTGAGAAACCTGAGTGTGGAGAGACTTCAGAGCAGGAGCAGACACACAGCTGTGCAGAGGTTAACCTTGGGAGTCTCGCCATGCCTCATCTAATGTGATAATTACTTTCGGCACCTTTGTGTCCAGGCCTAATTCATCTTGCAAAGATAAGGCAATAATTTACCACTTAACCTAATTCTTCATGTGCCAAATAACACGATTGTACAATGAAAACTTAGAGAGGTGCAGGCTGGGAGTAGAGAATGGAGGCCAGCGTCCTGGGCAAAAGCAGGATCTGAACAAGAAAATACGCAGGAGCAGAGCGAAATTGTTCCCCAAAACAAGTTGTGCTTTAGCAAAGAGTCTTGCACTGGGATCCGAGATTTGCAGCGACCAGACGTGTACAATTCCCCAGCAAACATTTGTGGATTTCCACAGAGGCCATGGTTCAGGCAGTATCTCTGTGCCATTAGGGGCATTTTATGGTAGGTTCTATAAAGTTACATGTTCCTAGTTAATTTTTAGTTTTGTACTATTGCTCAGACACACTTTGTGCAAATATGCCTGGGTCCAGACTGGAAAAAAAAAAAGCAAACTCAGACCTCAGACAGTGTAGTGTATTTGAAATAGGAGTGGCACAAGTAAGTCCAGATAAAGAGGGGAATATTTAAGAATTCCCAAGGTGGCAGAGACTGTAATTGCTCCTTGGCACCTGAAGAGGAGATCTAAAGTGTAGTCGATAGCTGTGTTGATGCTTTCTCCATTAACTCCTATGTGTGTGAGTTATGTTTACAGCTGAATAATTGTTTATATGCAAATAAAGCTATTGCAGCTTTCTTTCCCTCTGTAAGGGCAGTTTTAGCTTAATTATATCGAAGAATTAGTGTGGGGAGCTGGGGGATGTTCATCTTGTGATTCATTTTAAATTTGCTTCCTGTGTATTTGCTACTTACCACTCTTAATTGAGATGTTTTCGTTTTTTCCTTTCTGCATGGAAGAAAGTGCACTCTTTCCTTCTGATTTTAATGCAATAGGTGACATTTTCAGTCTGCAGAATTAAGTAAGGGGAACTGTAGTTGCTTTTCCAGGCACCCAGGTGGGCTAAGATACCGCTGTCATTTCTCACTGTGGATGTTTGAACAACTGTAGAATCGCTTTAGAGTTAATCGTATTGTGGCTTTCTAACGGTGTGAGAGAAGAAAAATCATGAATTAATCGCTTCAGTGGACCTTGGCTCCTCTTACAGCGAAGTTTCGCTCTCCTGTAAATGCTCGGTATTATGTCAGTTCCCTCGAAGTCATTATCACCTACACACTGGGTGTCAAGTGCTGCTTTCTAAAGAGATTAGTACCTTTTCCTCCTCCTCCTCCTCCCTCACGCTTGCTCAGCTAAGTAGAAGAAAATCCAAATTACCGCAACCGTACAGGATGGGAGATGGAAAATAATGCCCTGATTTGGTTGCTGTTTCAAGGAGAGGAATGAGATAGAGGATTTTATCCCTCCTCACTGACACTTTTATGCTGACCTAATTTCACCTGACGTCAGGAGGTTTAGCGTGGCAGGTCAGAGCAGAGCGGGGCCTTAAGTCTTTCAAACCCTCTCTGCGCACCCAGCGTGGTTAATTAAGGAAATGGGTGCTGAAAGCAAGGCAGAAAAGGAAACCCAGGTATTTGCTTTCTCTGGACTGGGGAAGGGAAGCAAAATGCAATCAAAGTAACAAAAAACCAAATCCTAATCAAAGGGGACTGTGAACCAGAAAACTATTTTTTTTCTGAAAAAATTAAATTAACCGTGAGAAGGTTTGACTAATTAGACTCAGTTTTTTCCCAGCCACCTGGCAACAACCGCTCACACCTCTTCTTGTTAGAGCGTGAATTTGTTGTCCTTTACCAAGCAGGAGTGGTAAAACCAGAAATCACAGATTAATTAGAGGGAAAAAAACCTCAAACAAACAAAAAAGGAGCAAAAAACCTATTTACTTGGTTGATATCCCATTCCCTTGGACTTTACCTATGCACGCAGGGAGGATACCCAGAACAGGAAAGAAAGGATGACAATGGAAAAAGTTCATAAAAACATCCCAAGCAAAACGCACTTGAAACCGTGATGAAGGGATACACCTGCCTTTGTAGAACACAAAGCGCAGCAGCGTCCTTTGATTTCAACTCTGTTTACAGAGGTGAAAGAGAGACAATAGAACAAGCTGTTGGGAAATAGGAGGTGATGCCACATTGGAGAAGTGACGGGCAGGGGGAGGAGCATTTTCTTTCTCATCTCTTGTTTTAAATTTCCAGCTAAGCACTGTCTGGATCTTCCTGCTGGAACCTGTGCAGTTCTGAAAGCTTTTATGTTGTCCTTTGCTTCCTATTTAGAATCACAGAATTGTAAAGGTTGGAAAAGACCTCCAAGACCATCGAGTCCAAACTTTGCCTGAACCACCACCTTGTCCACTAGATCAGGGCATTAAGCGCCACGTCCAGTGGTCTCTTAAACAGTTTAGCATTCCATTGAAAGAAATGGCTGAGATCAAGATTCCTGCCTTCTAACTATTCCTGCCTTTAAGCAGACTCGCGCAGCCAGCACTGAAAGATGTTGTGTTTGGATAACAGATTACTAGGAGCTCACGGAAGACAGGTTGCATAGAGATGGTATTGGGAAAAAAAACCCCCACCCTAATATTGGAGAGTTTTATGGCATTTCCGAAGCAGTGATCTTAAAGGCTTTTTCCAAACGAAATGATTCTCTGTGTGGAGATTTGAGGAGATGCTCTAGGTGTTGTTCAATTCATACAGAAGTTCCGTATTTCCTAAACAAAAAAACTGTCTGTTCTGAAGTGCGTCAGGTTTTGTTTGTGGTGTTTTTTTTTTTTTTTTGTTTGGTTTGGTTTGGTTTTGTTGTTGTTTTTTTTTAAAGCGAAACCAGTTGAAATCTGAGGAAGCAGCTACAATTCAGTTTTATATCTGAAGAGATCTGGAAATATAATTTAATTAACAGGGATAATTTTTAATACAAGGAGCAAAGAAGATGGAATGTGGAAGGTAAGCCAGAAAAGTAGGAGTCGCTTCATGAGATCAGAGAGAAGAGCTGGGTGGGGTTTCTTCAGACCTCACTCTTGTATTGATTTTCATGCTTGATAAGTCAGTGTGCTGAGAATTGACCAGAATGTGTGTAGGTTAAAAATTGGGCCAAAGGGCCCTGGATCAGTTTTGAGGTTTTTCTAATCCATGAAAATGAAAGACAGTGTTCAGCGTTTCACTGGAAAAAGTCTGTAGTCCTCCTATGCTCTGTGTGGTTATACTCAGTAAAACATGGAAATTGAGTTTACACCTCTGAATTTTTGCTGCAGTGCAACAGAGCGCAATAAAATTCCCCAGTGCTTTGACTACTTACTATTTATTTATATTTACTTGGTAGATTGTATCTGTCTATGAATGACCTTCAATCCTGAAATATTATCTGAGTATTTAGCAATCTACTGTTTGTCCTCACTGTACGTTTGGGAGGTGATCTATCATGTACATACACAGGAAATGGACACGGTGAAACTAAATCACTTGGTCAAGGTTACAGGGAGAATTCGAGATGGATGTTGAAATTAAATCTAGATCTTCCTAGCCCTGAGCTAATCCTGTTGCAGCATGGTCACCCTCTATTTGAAATCCCTTCTGTCATCACAGGCTTGTTTGTGGCTTTGGCTAAGTTTGCTGCAGACACAAACTCTGGTACCCAACTGGAGACCCTTTCACTGAGCAACTTTAAACAAGCAGCCCCTCTCCCCCACCCAATTTATTGAGCAGAGTGAATGTCTACTTCTTTAATGCTGTCAAGAATTTACAGTTGTTAGGCAAGTGCAAAGTCAGGGCTCAAAAGAGCCTCGGTTGATGTTTTAGATGGATGGAGAGGAAGAACTTCGTTTGAGGTGGCATTTCCAGGGAATATCTTGGAGGTGGTTTGAATATGAGGAGCAGAACTGAGCTCAGAATGGAAGGTGTTGTCCTGGCTGTCGATCTTGGTGACAGGCAGCTGCTACTGAGGGTGCAAACACAGGGGTCACTGGGTGGGCGAGGACATGCCTGCACTGCTTTTAGGGTACTGATCAAATAATTGGGACGGCGTGGAACTCAGCACAGGTTAATTGCTCAGTTCTTCACTCCAGTATTTTTCAGGATGATATAACTGAGCATAAGCTGTGCTAACTTTCATTCTTTTACAGCTAAATATACATCTCTGTAGTCTTGTTGAGCTGGAGCTGATTGTGTGGTGATGGAGAGGCAACATTTTATGTAAGGTGTGTGTAGGAGATCTGAGAGATCTCCACAGGGATCTTATTAGAGCTTATAAATGTGGAAACGGTTATTTACAGACAAAGTATAGAGTGAGAGAGGAAGGGAGGAAAGGACCTGAATGTCACTCTTGCATTACCTCCAGAGAAGAGCTGAATATCGCCCTGTTTGTTCCATATAATCTGAAATTGATGCCTGAATTCCATTAAGTGCCGTATTTATAAAAGACGGGCTGTTGGTTTGAAAATCAAACTTCTGACTAAGTTCACTCTTGATCCTGAGGTCTCAAACCTTTAAAAAAAATGGGAAATCCAAAGAGCCCTTTAAAGTCATGGTTAAATCTTTGTAAAACTGTATCACTTAAACTTAACTGGATGCTGGTTTTGTGTGTCCAATGACAAATTTTTTAGTTCTTCTCGCTGAATGCACGAGTCACTAGTTGTGTTTGAATATAATTACTTGGATTG
This sequence comes from Pseudotriccus pelzelni, assembly GCA_035584735.1. Lineage (NCBI taxonomy): Eukaryota > Metazoa > Chordata > Aves > Passeriformes > Tyrannidae > Pseudotriccus > Pseudotriccus pelzelni. Next base: position 3,030,430 of record JAWMRA010000076.1, on the reverse strand, counting down.
GTTCTGTAAGGGATAGGAAAACCTAAGTGCCAGGCCTCCATTGCCTTGTAATGGTTTAACATTCCTTTCAGGAAGATTGAAATCACTAACTTGCTCCTCTCATGCTGATTCTGCAAACACATACAGTGTATTTCACTGATGGAACACCACTGCAATCACTTCCCCTATTCATGTTGCCCAAATAAATCATGTGTTTAGGTTTTCTCATGAAACAGGAGAAAAAAAAAGCTGAATTTTCTTACAAGTGAGGTAATTTTCCTCTTTGCAGACTGTGATTTCAGCATGTTTGCCCTTGGCTTGTGGGGATTATTATTTTTACCTTCAAGGAAACATAGGATCCAAAGCTTGTATAAATTAAATATCCTGGTGTAGATGCTCAACTTTATTTCTGTTGTATCTCTGATTTGTATTACTCATCTTTTTCCACTGGATTCCTTGAACATCATATTGAGGGATTTTAGATGATTTCCAACGTTGCCCTTCATAAACCATGGTCATCCTTCCTTCCAGTGCATTCTTTCCTCCATTGGTTTAGAAATCCCTTCTTCCCACCCGTTGAAATGATACACACTAAAAGAAATTAACTTATTCTGTTTATTAATAAATGTGCTAAGACTTCGAGTTTATTTATGTGTAATTATTTGTAAACTTATTTTTAGTTTAGACTGTGACAAAATAAATGATGTCAAATAAAATTAAGGTTTCAGAAACATCAGAATATTTTCACGACCCTGTAGGGAGGAAGAAGAGACATCAGAAGGACGCTTTCTCAACTACTTTAGAGGAGTAAAGGAAAGGTTCTTTTTAATTTTTAATTTCCTTAATAACAAACAATCCTTCTTGTATCTGTGGGTTTTCTCTGGAAACGGTTGTGGACTCTGGAGGACTTTGTTTTCTGCTGGAATCGGCAACAGGACTTCAGGTGACATCAGCGAGGGGTGGGCTGTGAATCTGACCCGGGATGGGTGTTTTGGCCTTTAGCACTTGCACAGGACACTTATTTGGCTGTAAAATGGTCTTTTTGACGACCGAGGGAAACATCATCTTCCCTTGGCACCGCTTCCTTCGGACAACTGCAGGACTCTGTAGGTTTAGCAGCTCCAGGAACAGGTTGAACTGTGGTCTTGTCCCTCGCCGTGTGGAGCCACGGTGAATTTTTTCCCAGTAAAGCACATTCCCAGGGAATGCACAGCCTGTTTCCTTCGTAGCAAGTGAAACTGCTTTGGGGAACAGAAGGTGCTGTGACTTGCTCTGCTGAGTGCACTGAACGGGAGGTGGATCAGGTTGCTGGAGAGCAGCGCTTGGGCAGCTCTAAGGATTTAGGGCCCCTGGAGGCGGCTCAGTGGGGGCAGGACAGGCAGATCCCTCAGCACGGGAAGGGGAATGCTGGAGGAACCTTGGACTGCTGACAGTGCTGGGGGTACCAAGGGTGGTCATTCTTTAAGGGAGACCCCAGGATTTCTGTAAAACAGCAAATATCAAAGGCTAACAGCCTCGGTAAAAAGTTTCTTTGAGAAATCATTGCCTTTTTTAAGGGATAGTTGAGCTTAGCGTTCAGGTGTTTCTTTACAGAACTAGTTACTGGAAAGTCAATGCTAAATCATCTTAGTGCTTTTCAGAAGTTTTTTATTTGAGTCTTCTCTCCCATTTACAGAAGTCACAAAAGTTCCATTTTTTTTAAAAGTAGAAAACATAGAGTTCTGAATTATGTTTCATTATATATTTCATTATTTTATCTCTTACGCATAATTATGATCTTCCATTGTTGTTCCTGAGCTAGAATTAATGAAACGGCAAGAGGAAAAAAAAACCACACCTCAGTGGGATTTAATTTTACAAATAATATGCTGAGGGTTCTCATCACTACTTTGTCTAAATATAACACTGTAAGCATCTCTGTTGCTTGTGAATAAGAGGATGTTCGAAAGCTGCAGCAGCTCTCAGGAAACCCAATTTTCCTCTCCACAGATCGAAGTTAGGAGTATTAAATATAATTAATATGGAATAGCTGTGTTTAACTGTTTTATGGTATGTAAGCACAGAACATTTAGATGTCTTCAGTGAAATAAGTCGAGGACACGAGGCAGGACTGCACAGTTTATTTTTATCCTCAAGGTCAACTAACATCTTTGAACACTGCCACCAATGTGAGAGGAATATAGGTCTGAATCCTAACCTTGAAGGTAATGGTGTAGTTTGCCTGTACACAATTATATATATACACAAGGATGTGCATTACTTATGGTCTTCTTTTCCTTGGGCTTTTGAAAATATAACCTGGGTATTTTTAGGGACTGGTATGTCTGACTCAGAGAACTGAACTACAAGATATATAACTCAGGCATGCAGTTCATCTTTGTAGGACAATGCTGGGTAGAAAAAAAAGAAAAGACTGTTTGTATACAGAAATTATTAGGGAATCCTTCCAAATATGGGAATGTTTACTAAGCAATGGGAATTCAAGTGGAATTTGAGGAGGAGCTGCTTCCCTGATGGTGCTGGACACTTTCAAATTTTTAAGCTGAAATGGCAGATGAATGCTTACTAACCCTAAGTTATCAGACCAGCCCATGCGTAAATCACCTTGTAACAGTTTAAACAGGAGAAAAGAATGATGCATTTCTGGCTTTGGTTTAAAAGTGCTTTAAATTCTCCCCCCCTCATCTTCCCTTTCTTTGGAGTAAGTTAAGCGAACTTTGCCGATTTATTTTCTCAGCCTTCCAGTTCATATTTATTTACCAGTCATTTACTTTTGATTGTTGTTATTTTCACCCATTTTATATGTTTATGGAGATCAGGATGTAAGCATGATCTTCACAGATTCATCAGGTGAGGGCATACTCCAGGGAACAAGGAGGATGGCAGTTTCAGACAGGGAGAGGCTGAGGGGATTTTATTCCTATAATCTGCACCTTTATGACCGGACATTAAGACATCCAACAGATTTCTTTTGGAACAAAAACCTTGTTAAGAGATCGTGTCTATGAGTTAGCCCTAGAAAAAGGTGATGCTGATGTTACTCCTCCAGATGGACGAGTTCTGGATGAGGCCTTGAGTTCTGGGCTCCCAAATTTGCTTGCTGGTCCTGGAGCACTTTCTGGTGGTCTCTGTCGCCCTGTGGAGGGGAATTTTGGCCGTATTTGTGATGTGAGCTGACAAACAGCCCCCAGTGAAATATATCACCACGCTTTTGGTTTGCCTTGCAAAGCGCCATGTCCCGTTCTTTGTGCTTAAAACCAGTTGTTACCGGTGCAGAAAAGAGCAACAATTCTGCCTCTGAAGGAAGGGAGTGGAAAAGGTATTCAATAAATCATTCAAACTTCATGGTCTGTGCTCAGAGGTGGGTTAAACCTGGCTGTGATCCACCACGGCCAGGAGCTGCATTCAGTGATCCTGGTGGGTTCCTTCTAAGTCAGGATATTCTGTGAAGTAATGAGAGTATTTTGAGTTCTTTCCTGTTGATATTTTGGTTCTTGTATCACCTTTAAGGCATCCCTGTGGGGCAGAGGAGGTGCTGCCATGCACTGTTTGCCCCTAAATCCTTTCTTGACCCATGTCTGACCAAACACAAGGAATTTTTTTAAAACTCTTTCTGAAGGAATGGAACTTTTCCTGTTAGTCTTGGCAAGCCCTAAGCTCATTTACTTTGAAAAGTTCTGATATTTTGGTAAAATTGTCATTACTGTCGTTTCACAGTATTGAATCTCGGGTTAAGAAACAGTTAATGGATCTTCATGACATGATTCACTTCAGAAAGCCAAGCCTGATTCCCAAGCAATTTTCGTTTATAGTGTATTTTTATTTCATATACTGTGTATATTTATTGCAATAACATTGCTGTAAGATACTTATTTTAATATTTGTGTGAATAAATATTTTTGTATGAATTGTATGTTATAAGTAAGTTTCCTACACCAATAATTCTTTAAGCTCTCATGTTGTAAAGCTCATTCTTTGCTAAAGGGTTTGAACTCTTTTTTCAAATCTGTATAAATTGTAAATACAAATTCTGAGTTCTTTTAGTAGCATATTCATATATAAAAGCCACAAATGGCCATGGTGGTGATTTCAAAGCAGGTTTGACTACATATATGTTTGAACTCTTGGAATGGCTGTTGTTAGAGGTGTTCCCAGATATTCCAGTGGAACTGAAAGGAGTGATTAGTTGAAGTTCCCACATTTTTGGTGTTTGCTTTGGCTGAAGTGCAGCCATTCTGTCAAGTCCTGCCGTGCAAGGGAAGGACAGGACTGGTATGAACTGTTTTGGAGTGTACCAACACATTCCAGCCAATTCCAGTGGAACCCTTGGAGGCCCTGGAGTTACCCCAGAGAAAGGGGTGGCAGTGCCAGCCCTGGTGATGTCAGCCAGCACAAACTGCCTGTTGGTTTTTTTTCCAAGGTAGGAGGCTGTGGGACAGGGAAGAACGCCTGAGCTTAGTAGTGATTTATTTGACAGGCAGGCTTCAGTTTCTTCTTTCCACGCAGAGGAACATCAAGAGCTGATGTCTGTAACTTGGATTTGTGGCCCTGCAGCAAGGAGGGCTCTGGGGTGTGGGGACAGCCCCTGAGGAGCCTGGGCTGGCTGTGTGATGGCTGGGATGGGGCTCCTGGCTGACCTGGGAGCTGCCCGGGCGTGCACGTTCCCCATGCAGGATGGTTGCCAGCGCCAGCTCACTGATACCTGCGGCTTAACAAAGCTTAACAGGTCAGATCGCTTTACCCACTAAGCTAAACATAGACTTTTATCTTGTTATATTGGAAAAGCCCTCCACACAACACAAGTAATTCCCTCAAGGTGACTAATTGCTAGGAATTATGTATCGGAGTTGCATCATCTGCCGAGCTGTCAAAAGTCCTTATTTCACAGTTTACTAAAAAATTCTGTTAGCCCTGTGTAATTGTCCAGAGTGATTGAACCTTGTCCCACTGTTATATCCCTTTGTGTTAATAATTTGCTTTTACTAGAGTAATAAATAAGGTTGATACAGGCTTCACTTCTTAGCCATTTGATAAAAAGGCTACAGTGGTAGCTACTGGGTTAGCCTAATGAGCTTTACAATAAGGATATCAAGGTATGTATGAAAAGTCCATATACTGAAGAACGAAAGCTTAAAGAGTGTTTTAAAGGGAGGATGCATTTTCTTAATAATATTATTAACAGACCGTGTTTGTAGTTTACGTCTGTGCTAATATTTATTACTGTCTGAGTGTAACAGTTGGGCAGTTGAAATGGAACAATGCTGGGTTTCTTTTTTAAGGTGCAATCCATGGTCAGAGCATGGCCTGGCTGTGGAAAGGGGGTACTTGACTGGAGATTCAGTATCCGTGTCACAGTCACGCGCAGTGTCATGGTAGAGGATGCTCCTCCAAATGCATCCTGTTCTGAATATACTTTTCAAATGGCAGATGAATGGCTTCCTGCACTGAGGGTTAGCCAGTAAGAGGGAAAAACAACCCCTGTGACACTGTGGTAGTGTTTTGAGTCAGTGTGACATCAGGAGGAAGTATTGAACTAAAATTCTCATCCAAACTTCCCTGGTTGTTTCTGGGAGAATAGTTTTGGTGCGATGCAGAGATGAGCCCATGTAACCCTTCTCCTCATGCAAAGTTTCATCCCTATTTCCAACCATCCTTCTAAGTTAGGTCGTTTGAAATTTTTAGTTTGATGGGAACTGATATGATCCCTTTTAATTGTATAATCCTATAATTTGACTTGAAATTAATTTAGATGAAATTTCTAATCTCCATCAGGACCAAAAAAACAGCATTTTGAGACTGCAGAGGAAAAGTAACAGTCCCTCCTAGAACACAGAGAAGGGAGCTCATATGGTGGAAACCCATAAATGACTTGAGTCCCCCATTAGTATCACTGTGTTATATTAAGTAAAGTTTAATGCTTTAAGGCAGCTGGCACGAGTTCTGTTTTGAAAACTGGCCCTTTGCGGGATTTAAATGCATACAAAAGGGAAGGGTGATTCCTAAGCACACTGACTGTCTCATTCTTCAGTTCCTAGAAATTGTGGCACCCTCAGAAGGTTGTTCTTCAACCTGCTCTTGTTAGGCCAGTCTCTGGGTTAAGATTTGTTCTGGGTGTCAACAGCTTCTCTCATCTACATGTGATATGGAAGATTCTGTCTTGAAACTAAAAAGAAGGTGGAATGCTTGTATAACAGTTTCTTAGGCACATCTTAGACTGTTGAGATCGTGAAGCAGCTGATATCAGTGGTGGATTTAGGTTTAGCTGTCTCAGATGTTGCAGGTGCAGATGCCTTCGGAGGAGGCCATTAAGATGTTTCTCTGTCATTGCTGTGGTTAGGCTGTGGCACTAAGGCAGGTTTATTTAAACTTTATTGGGAAGCTCAGGCTTATTAATGCTTCTTCCAGTTGGCTGTGCTTTCCTTAGGCTTTGTTCTTCTTGGAATGGCCTAATGACTTTTCTTCCTGCTCGGGTGATCCTGAGAGTCTGGTTTTGTTTTCCAAGCGCTAATACTGTGGCTGGGAGGGGGGCAGCAATACCAGCCCAGCCTTGCAGACATCTGTCCTTTTGGGCATAGCTTTCAGGTGATATAAGAACTGAAAATTGTGTATTCATAGACATCAGATGGTAGGGATTGAAGGAGGGGAGGGAACTGCAGTGTTGGCTGCCTGGTAGTTTTCCTTTCAGATGTTGAGAAAGTTGCGATTCTGGTCAAGGAAGTGAGCAGATCAGAACTGCAGTAATTTATCAGTCAGAACAAGTAATAACTTACACAGCAAAATAAATGTGGTGGATAAATAGTTCAAGGCAACCATGAGCTTATGCGGTTTAAATCACACAGAGAATGGTTGTGGTTGGATGGGACCTGTGGAGATCACCCTGTCCCACCCCCAGGAATGCTGCTTGTGTCCTGAGGTTTCAGCACTTCCCTGAGCAGACTCAGGTGTGTCAAACACCTTCCCTCCAAGGTGGGAAAGAGTTAACCAAGCAAACAACTTCCAACTGCTGGAGTTTAAACCAGCGAAAACACTTATTTTATAGTTAGGGAAATTGAAGCACAGTGGGATCAAGTGACCTACTAACATCTCACAGGCAAGAAGCAGCAGGGCAAGTCCTTGAATTTGAGTGTTCTGAGGTCCCTCTCCTCCACTTCTTTTATTAGGTCATGTTGCTTCCCAGGATAACAACATGTTTGCAGGGTTTGGAAACGCAAGCTGTTTTGTTGCAGAAATATTACTGTGCGATGTTACCAAACTGGAGAAACACTGAGGCTGAAAACAGATTTAATTCTTGTTTTTAAAATGTAGCAAATGAGATTTAAAAATATGAAAGGCTGCCAGTCTGCTGTTCTAGTTTAAGTATCTGGGTTGTGATTAGGAAAATATTAGAAATCTGCATCTGCTTTCCAGTGCCACTCCTCTGATTGGACAACCTCACCAAAAAGGAGGTCTTGGTCCCCAAGATCCTGAAAGAGGAATTAAAATTATGTTCTTTCGCTTCCTGTCACTAATTATGTCGTAAAGACCTTGAAATGTGCTTATGATGTCTATCACCAGCACATACGGGACTAACTTTTTCTCCAAAGAAATTAGATAGGTTCTTTCTTTTGCCTCTGAATGTGAATTGTCAGATGAACTTTTACTGGAGAAGCAATCTTTTCAAGTTGCAGTCCAAGCTCAACAGCTCAAGTCTCATTCCTTTCACATCCTGTAAGTGTTGTTGTGTTTTTTAAACTTAGTCCCAAGGAGCACCTTTCTATTTTCCATTCCATTTTTCTGCTCCATTTCCACTCCTCGTCCCCCAGTTAAGGTGTTAAATTGTTCTTCTGTCAAAGCTAAATAATATGATGCTGGATGCTTTAATAGGCATGAAGATGCACTGACAAACCCTCATTTCAGGGCAGGCACTGTTCAGATGGTTTGTTGCTTTGCAGTGCTTTGCTATTAAATCTGATGATGAAATGTCTAGAAAAAGCATCAGCCACCACTGCAGCCATTTTGAGTTGCACCTGCTGAACGCCAAATGAATTGGAAAATGTTACTTTTTTTCCACAGTTATGTTCCAAAAATAATAATCAATAAAAAACACCCAACCCTTTTTAGTTCTGGGCTCAGAATATTGGTATTATTTGCTGGATGGTCCATTTTTTGGGGGTGGAATTGCTATTTTTAGCTTTGGTTGTAAGGTACTGGTGTATCCATCTGGATAGCAGGTATTCCCTGGGATGGTGGTCTGGTAACTTTGAGGGTAGGGAGCACAGACCAAGCCCTGCAGCTGGAACCTCATCCTTGTTGCAGGAACTGGAGAAGTTCCTGGTAGTTACCTGCAGCAGTGCTGGTGTTCGCTAGGATGGCCCTGCTTGAGGCAGGTTGGACCAGAAGACCCTCTGTGGTCCCTTCCAGGCTGACCCATTCTGGGCTCCTGGGACATTCCGTGGTGTTGAGCAGCACGAAGGGTTTGTAGCGTTTCTGAGCAGTTTGCATTAATAGCTCCGAGTAGGGACGTAAACAATGCGCCTCTTCCTTCCCAGGTCCTTGGTTCACGAACAGGGCCAGCCTCCAGTGTGCTCCAGGACTCAGGAGCTCAATTCCTGCTCCAGAAAGTGCAACTTCGTGGCCTGAGCTCAGCATTAGTGGTTGGCCTCCTGCTGCTGCAGGATGGCAGCGTTGGGATGGACTTAGAACCAACACTGGCAGTAAAAATACACACAACACCATGAGCAGGCTCCAAACAGATGAGCCAGAATGAGTAGAAAAGTTCATGGTTTGTTCATCTACCTGTGTACTCTGGTATGTTAGAGGCCTATGTTAAATAAGCACTGGGAATATCTGTTATTATTAGAATATCCAAATTGGGTGGATTTTGTGTATAATAATATGTTCAAACTAAGATTTTAATTTCCTTTAGGACTTTTTTTATTATTATTTTTTTTCTCCTTTTATTATCCCCTTGCCTATTCTGTTAATCGAAACGAAGAATTAGAGTATTTTCTGGTATAGGTTCTGTGTCTGGTCTGAAGTTTCTGTAGTGACACACAGCCTTTCAGAACAGCACTCCTCAAACTGGCAAAAGCCAAATGTACGGAACAAGTTTTTATGCTGTGTTTCATTTCTTTAAACTATTCCTCTCTTCTCTCAGGAAAGACAGTGTAAAGAAAAAAAATAATCTCTAATGTATTTTGGTACTGCGTCAATCAACCTCTTACTGCTTTTCAAATTACCTCTAAGATTTGCACCAAAAAAAATGAATTTCAGTAGCCAGATAATTGCAGATTATTTCGGTATCTTCCTGCTTTTCTGACAGAGCAGTAGAGGTCACCATCATTTATGGGTCTGGGACCTGAGCACAACACATTTAAAGAGAGCACTTTTTTTGCTCTGTTACTGTTTTGTTCAATGCTGGAATTCAGTTTGAGCTGCACTGCACGCTTCTTACAGCTGCAGCTTGTACTGGAGGCTTGCTGAGGAAAAGGGGACACGTCTCTCTGCTTAATATAACCCAAAGTCACTGCATCTACTGTCCTGGCATGCGTGTAATTGCCTGTAGCTTCCTAATGATAAAGGCAGTTTCACATGAGAAAAATCTGCATTGATCCTAGTCCAAATTTACATTTTGCTTCATTAAAAAAAAATTGATCAGCATAGATAAAACTCCTGATCAATGGTCCTGGCTCTCTCTCTTTTTTTTTTTTTTTTTGTTTCTTTTTTTTTTTTTTTTTTTTTTAAATAGCTTCCATTTTGGTGCAGTGCAGACTTTTGGTTTAACTGGCTGAATTGATATTCTGAGCAGCGAGTAAGGCAGGATGACAGAGCATCAGCACAGCTACTCCTATTATTGCTCAGGGAGGTGCGCTCGCTTGCAACTGCCCACTCTGTCCAAGGCAGAGTGAAGTCATGAGCCACTGCTGTCCTAGGATGCTACAGAACAGATCCCAACTTTTATCTGTACTGTTTTATACATTCTTTACCAAAACCGTGCTATTTCCCCGTGCTTAGTCACTGTCAGGACCGAGTGGTTTGAGGGAGGGAATTGGAAGTTGCGGTTTGGAGGTGGTACATGTACTGATCTCGGTTTGCTTTGAAAGAAACAAAATAATGCACAGAAAATGTTATGTTTTTTTAAAAGCTGATGTTTCTGCCTTACTTTTAGGACTTGGGTTTATTTTGCAGTGCCTTAACATGGTATTCCATAGAAATAGCCTTTTACATTTCTGTGTTCTGGATGTGCTAAGAACTCAAAATGACAGGTACATAATAACTCAGAATTAGGTGGTAAGGAGCTCTAAATAAAATGCAGTGATTCCTCGAAGTGTAAGGCTGGAAGGAAAAAGGAAGAGAAGAGCAGAGAATTGCTCTGGCACGTCTGTAATGTTTGTATGGTTTTACAGTGTATGCTGATGTGACCAGACCAGATAAGCAGGGGGCTATTTAGTGTGTTCCTCCTGTATGGTCTTGGATATCTGGAAGGCATGGCAGGGACGCAGACACAGCACAAACGCCACATCCCTGCAAGGATTTTTTTCTGCTATTTTCATTAGAATCAACATCGTTCTTATATAAAGAGAGCAAGGGAGGCGAGAGCAAGCCGTTATCTTGGCGGAAGGTGATTATGAAGCAATTTGCAACACGGACATGTCGCCGTTGCTGTCGGGGTGGAATTAGTGATGGGGCACTGCGGGGTTTAAGCCCCCGCCGCATCCTGCGCCTGCTCGGGGGGTGCGGGGATGCGCCGCTCCCCTCGTTCCCCAGGCCCCTCTTCCTATCCAACCTTTCATCTCCCCCCCTCCCCAAACGACAGTGATAGGACTTGACAGCCCTTGTCCTTGAAGGTTTCTCCCGCTCCCGAGCCAAGTGGCATATTCCTGGTGGTTTGCCATCTTCCGTTTTTGTCATTATCCCGGGGGAAGTATTAAAACCGCAAACAAACAACATGGTGGTTCGGCCCGTTTTCCCCCTCTCGGAGGAGGCTCCCCCGCGCTCGCTGCGGGTGCCGTGCGGGGCCGTGCCGTAGGCGCGGGGCGGTGGGGGCAGCGGCGGTGCGGGGATGCTGCGGCCGCGCCGCGCTCCCTCCCCGGCCCCCGCGGTGGTTCAGTCTGCAGAGGGGCTCCGCGGCTGCGGCTCCGCTCCCGCCCCGCGCTGATGCCGAGCCCCGAGCCCTCCGCCGGCTAAACCCAAACCGCGGCGGACCGGCGATGATCCCTTAGCCAAGTAAGTAGCGACATCCCCGGCGTGGGAATAATGGTGATGATAATAAAAGATTCTTTTCCCCCCTTCTCCTTTCCGCTCTGAGCTTGTTTATTTGGCGATTTGCTGCTGGAGGGGGAGAGCGGGGGGGGGTTGGGGAAGGCGCCAAGCTGATGGGGGGAATGGTGTGGATGGAGGCTGAGTGATGCATTAGGTTTTGGTTCATGCCCTGGGAATCTCTGCAAAGGTAATGCTGCAACTCGTGTAGATTATTCTGTAAGGTCAAAGAGAAACTGCATAGCTAAAAGGCAGTCTTGCATCAGAAACCATTCGCTGGGCTTCGGTAGGTTGAAAATTCAGCATGATCTTGTTGTTTTTTGAAGCATATGGGCTTGATTTTGATTAAATCGGTGCTTTAGTGATGAGGAAAACACGTGGACGGGATTTTGCTTTTATCATTGCTGGTAAGAATCGGATGTGCCTTTTTTTTTCTCTTTCAGAAGTGAGGTGCAGAAAAGACACTAAAATGTGAGCAGTACAGTTTGAGTGTTGTATTTTTCTAAGTTTAATGTTCTCTTACGGTAGACAAAGGTATGTCTTGTTAGGAAAATCTGTAATCCTCAGCTGGGTTTCTATATAGAGCTGCTTACGGTTTTTCAGTGTGTTTGCTGGAAAATAAAGGGCACACAGGTTAAATACCCCAAACATTACCTTTCTATTGAGATGGGTTAGAAAATACTGTGGAAGAAACCGGGAATTTTCTGCAATTCCTTTTAAGCATGTATGACGTTTCCTAGGGCAAGGTGGGGAAAGGCTTTCTGAGGTACAATAACTAAGAATTCTGACAGATAGACTTTTATTCTTTTATTTTTTTTTTTTTTTTTTTTATTAAGAGAAGACTCAGCCCTAAATCCCCCGAATGCCGCATGGAAAAAGCTTTTGGCTGTTCATGAAGCATCCGACGCTTTAAGAGAAAACATAAGATTACAGGAGTCATTTCCGATTATGTAAAGGGAGATTCTGTGCGTTTGATCCCTGCCTGCGGCGCTGGCAGCTCATCTGCCCCGCTCCGGGCAGCACCGAGCTCTTCCCCAACCTCCCATTTCCCGACTTTAAGTTGTCCTATCCAAGCCGGGGCAGTTCCCTGTGCGTTCCCAGCCGGTTCCCAGGGCTGCCGAGGCGATGGCTGTAGGCAGTCCTGGAGCACGGAGGCAGCTTGGAGCAGATGCTTAGCCCGGTGCTTCCCATACCTTCTGGAAGGTGAGTATCGAAGGGGCTGAAAGGGAAGGTCTCTTCTTTCACGGTCGAAACTGTTCATTTTACATCCCAGGAGCTGCGTGCTCCTTAGGGCTTCTGGTCGTTTGACCTCCCGATTGCATTCAGTGAGGGGCTCTGCTAAAGGATTGCAGAGATATTACACAAGTTAGGATGCCTGGAAATAGCTGGCACGCTCCATATGGGAAAACTGTGCTTTTATTGCCGGGATTTGAGCTTAATATTACATATATGTGCTATGAAATTGGTCATGAAGATTTATTGCTGGTCTTTGCTTAGAAAAAGGATTGCAGATCTGCTTCATAGTCCACATGTGTTTTTTTTTCCTAATGCTGAGATGTATTCCTGATTAGCATTTAATTTGTGAGAGGTCATCCATATGCATGACTAGCTCTTGTACCTTGCTCTGAAATAACTGTTTGACTCAGGTATCCAGCAGGTCTTTGATCACATACAGGTTCTACTTTGTTCATGTTCCTCTCATTTTAATTGAAATTGCTATCTGTGAAGAAATGCTTCGTATTTTCCCTGTAGTGCTGCTAAAATGACTAAGTTTGTGAATAAGCAATAAAATAGGGCTTGTAGATAAGTTGTGTATTGCAATGCAGCATGAAGGCTTTTTTCCTTTTATTTATTTTTTTTTGTTGTGTGTGTCTGCTCCCTTTTCAGTCTTTTTGTACATCTTTCTGTGGAGAATTGATTTTGGCCCACATTAATGGTAAATATGCATTAATTTTCATGAAAAAAGTATTTTTTTTATTGTTGCAAATCAAAACTGCCTGATACCTCTCACGCTTTCTGCATATATAAAAAGGTTGCATGCATGTATATTGGAGCAGCTTGGAAGAGTTTTATGCTTCTCAGTAGGATTCCAGGTTCCAGAAGACATGGCAATGATGAACTAGGTATCATACTGCTCTTTTAAGAGCTTCCATGAAGTCACTTTTGTGAGTGCTTTTTTCTTTAAAATTTCATATCCTGTATCTAGAAAACAGCTCTGAAGGATGATTCCCCCCCCCCTTTCATCTTCTCCCAGCATTTAAAATATACAGCTTATCTTTTCCAGTGCTGTTAAATTTGGGATGCAACATTTTTTGAATCATACTAAATATATATTTATATCTATATATCCCTGTGTGAATACTGCAAATGTGAGCATATATTCTGCTAATGCATGAGAACGTTACAAGTGTCTTCGCTTTTTTTTTTTTTTTATTATTTTCATCCTGCAGTTCATATTGTCAGATGTGTCAGTTGGGTATGTAGTAATTCCTTGGTATATTTTGGAATAAATGTAGAAGTCGTGACCTTGTAACTCTCTCTCCCACTCACTGAAACCCCATTGCACTGCAGCAGGACTCCAGCAGCTGGCAGTGCTGGAAATTTAACCCACCTCCTTTAATAAATGTAAATACTTTTACAGGTTGGATCTAAAATAACCTTCTGAAGGGAAAAAAGTGGTTTATTTGATTAACCTGATTGTGAAACCTTGTCGAGAATAAGCTTGTCTTTTGCCAGGTTTTTCATTATGTTTTCAAGGAGAGACAAAGAAGGATATTACAGTTCCCTGGAATTTAGCAAGTACTGCTATGCCTTTCTGGCTGATTAATTACATTCGGATTATACATTATCTGATCAAACAACACCCCCCTCCCCGATTACAATGACACGTCTCTGAATAATTTCAATACGTCAGTTGAACAAAAAAAAAAAAAAAAAGGGGGTTAAAAAAGCACCAAGGATTAAATCACCTGCTCCCAGAGAGGTGTTTTTGCTGAATTCGTACATCAAAATGTGTTGCTGGAAATTCAGGCAGCCTCTCTCTCTCTCTCTCGTGCTTCCACTGGGATTCTTCCCTGGGTGAGGCAGGAATGACTCCGCTCTGAATGGAGGCTCCCTGTCAGAAGGGCTCAGTGGCAAACGGAGCAACAGAGCTCTGTGTGACCGGGATAGTTCCGGAGCCTCTGCAGCACCTGCAGTCCGGGAACCTCAGCTCACATTCCACTTGCCAGGGCTGGATCACGCCCAGCAGGGATGCTCAGCGCTGGGAGGCTCCGTAGAATTGTATCCCTCTCTCTGTCCCCCTTGTATCCGTCGTGTTCTGAGGTAATTTATCCTTAGTGGAGCGGTTGCATAAGAGGACAGGATTTCTTCCTCTACGTACGCTTCGTGTGCTCGAATTTTATTTTTTATTTTTTTTATATTCCAATATTTCTAAATGATCTATAGTACATGAGTTATATAAATATGTAGGCTTTAATTTCATGCATAAAGCGATGAGGAGGATTAATAGCATTTTATTGTGATCTTTCTTCTAAAGTTTGGTGCCCTTTTGAAGGGAACAAACATATGGCACAGTTTTAAGGGCTGTGGTGTTTGGGGTTGAAGTTTTACTGGGTTTGCTCGTGTTTAGAGAGGGAAAAAAGCATGCTTTTATTGTTATTTTTCTTGATATGTGATCCTGGTTTTTTTGCCTTAAAGCTGGAGATTTGCAGTTGAAGAAAAAGAGTCAATTTATAAGGGAAGGGTTGGGAATGAAGTGTATTTTAAAATGACCCAAAATTAGGAAAATCATTTGAAGAGGCTGCCAGCACTGAAAAATGCAGGACATGTTCCTTCATAGCACTGCAGATGAGTGAAATATGGAGGCTCAGAAGGGCTGTGGAATGCTTGCTCAGATATCACAGTTTGCAGAGTTGGAAAATGGTAACCAAGTTACAAAATACTTCCCTGCTACCACATTGTTTGTGAACAAGTTCTCTCTGCTGGTGATATGTTTTTCTCTGGTTTTAAAATACTGATTGCACAGTTAAAGCACCTCAGGACTGTGCACCAGGCTCTCAGAGAGTCCTGAAAGCAGCTAATGGGAAAATCTAGAACGGGACTGACAGGAAGGATTGTGATTTATATGAAAGATTTTGTGCGGTTTTTTTACCCTTTGTCTCCTTTCCCCACACGGTGAGGGTGAAAGGGGTGGAGAAGCCAGCTCATTTCAGAGCCACGGAATAGCTGAGGTTGGCAGGCACCTCTGGAGTCCAACCCCTCCTGCCCAAAGTGGAGTCACCTATAGCAGGTCCCTCAGGGGAAACGTCCAGCCAGGTTTCAATTATCTCCAAGGATGGAGACTTCACCACCTCTCTGGGTAACCTGTGTCGCTGTTTGAGCACCCTCACGTTTTTTCTCATCTCTAAATGCATTTTTCCATGTCTGTTCGCTCTCATCGCCTTTTTGCCTTTCGCTTGGCAAAAGATGAGTCTGGCTCCATCTTCTTTCCCTCCTCCATCAGGTGTTTATACAAGGTCCCCCTGGGCTTTCTCTTCTCCAGGCTGAACAGTCCCGGTTTTCTTCACCTCCTACCTGCATGCCAGGTGCTCCAGTGCTTTTGTCACCTTTGTATCCGTTCAGGAAGTCGGTGTCTCTCTTTTACTGGGAGCCCAGCAGAGAGCAGAGCTCCCAGAGAACGGTGCTGAGTGAAGGGGAAGGCTCCTGAGGCAGCCCAGGAGCTCTTTGCTGTGAGGACACACATTGCTGGCTCGTGGTCAACTTTGGGGTGCACCAGGAATCCCAAGGCCTTTTCTGCAGAGCTCCTTCCCAGCCGGCTGGTCCCCAGCCTGGGCTGCCTGGGGCTGTTCCTCCCCAGGGCTGGAGGTTTGCCCTTCCCTTTGCTGGACATCCTGAGGGTCCTGGTGGCCCTTTGCTCCACCTTCCCTGGTCCCTCTGGGAGGCAGCTCAGCCACCTGGTGATACCAAGCACCCCTCCCCATTTCATGTCACATGTGGACTTGTACAAGGGGCTCAGTTGTATCATCCAGGTCATTAATAAGACACTTGGCTATTCCACTGAGAGAGAGAAATTACTTGGCAGGAGAGGATTAGACCTGGAACTGCAGTTTCAAGATTTAGCCCAGAACTGAAGCACTGTGTTATCACAAAACGCCAAAATGTCCCCCCCCCACAAAAAAAAGTCAATATCCTGAGTACGGTTAAGAGCATGGAAGTTGCAATATTGAATACCCAACATATTGCATCAGCATCCTAGAGTTTGAGGATGAAACAGAAAAATCAGTGATTCAGATTTACTAAGAGCTTATTTTATATATTAAAGAATGAAGACTCACAGCTGATGAAGTAATCTCAATTGATAATTTCGTTCGCTGCATTTCAATTAAAGCGAGTTAAAAATAAAACCATATGAAATGAATTAAAAATAAAATGAGATTTAGTCCAATCTGATTTGGATCTTGCTGAAAAATCTGTCGCACAGAATGAGGAAACAGGATAGGGAAGATGCTTATCTGGTAGATGTTGGGCTAAGAGCTATTTCTGTAGTCGTTGCTTGTCCAGTTCACTGACATTCCCACATCCCGACCTCTGGAAATTAGTTAGGCATTTGGAGTAAATGACGCTCCTCATACAAACGCTTCATCTGAGAAGACTTTTACTTAGACAAGAGCTGTCTCAGTATGATGAGTTATCATCCCTGCTTTTGTTTGAACTGTGCTCCACAGCACAATTCAGTGTAGACTTTGTACCTCAGTTCAGATCCATCATTTTAAATGTCTTCAAGTATTCCTCGCTCTGTATAACCCATCCAAAGTCTGATACGATGATTCCCAGCAGCTGCCACAGGTGAGGCCTGTGGTGGGCTTGGATACTGAGGTTCATTCAAGATATCCAACAAGTTTAGAGCTTTTATCCTGTTGATCTGACGCAGAAGCTGTCCTAGGCATCCCCCTGGCATTTGTCTCCATGCATCTCAGAATTCCAGGATGTCCCCTTACTTTCAGGGTCTTTTGTCCAGTCTGCTCTGGTCATCCCCCATGACCTTTCCTGAGAGTCCACTTTTTTGGGGAGCCCATTTGTTCAGCCTCCTCTTCCTTCTAGAACTCAAGTTTCCCAAATCTCTGTAGTCTGGGCAGAAACACTGCACGTGATCAGCCTCTTTTGGTGGTGCTGTCTCATCTCTCTTCACTAATTCCCTGCCCCGCTGTTATTTAGTTCCAGGTCTTATCAAAACTTGCAACCAGCCCAGTCAAGCTGCAGCCAGCAAGGAGCAGGTTTATGCATGAGAGTCCAACATTTGGGGGTGTATTTACACCCTCCTGCACACCCAGTTATATGCTGCATTCTGCAACGAAATATTTTTCACCTCCAACTGTACCAGGCTGCTCCCCAAATGGGAATGGTGAGGATCTCCATTCCTGTTCCCTTGCTTACCTCAGCCGTGGCCTTTCAAACGCAGACACGCTGCCATCCGCAACCTTCGTCCAGTAGCTTTCTGTGCACTGGTGGACCTCGAGAAAACAGGGACGCTTCCCAGGGGTGTGGTGGCCCTTTGTTTTGGCATGTGCGCCATACGGGGTGGATGAACACATCGTAATGGTCGTGCTCAGCATCTCACTAACCTTGACACCAACGCTGGTGCTGATGAAGCACAATAAAAAATGCGCTGCTACTGTTACGACTTGTCTTTCAGCACAGTACACCTTGTGTCACATAGGTAATTAGAAGAGAACAGTGTTCCCAATAAACTGCTCCAGTCTCCTTGGGAAATGTGCAATCCCAGATGTCAGCAGGCAGCATTGATTTGTGTCCTTTGTAAGTCAGTTTGAGAAGAAACTCTTGCCCTGGCTGAGGACAGCTATTTAATTTACACTGCGTGCTTACCGTGCTCCTTCCCTCTGCTTGAACTGCAAGGAAGATTTTCGTGTGTTGGTCTAAAAATATATCAAAATGATGTTTGATATTAAGGGACCGGTGAAATGCAATTACAATGAAATAATGACTTCGTGTTGCTTTTCACAATGAAATGAGATTGTCACCCTCCCTCCCCCAGTGCTTGAAGCAATACCTATTTATGAGCAGTTCAGCTAACCTGGGACATTTGAAGAAGAATTGCACGCAGCTTCTAAGATGCAATGCAAATTGTTGCAGTACCCAAGGAGGACATTTGCATTATGGTAGGACTAGTTGCCTCTGTAATGCTGTAGTGGTGATTGTTATGCAGAGAACTGCAGGATAAAATGGTAGTGCTAAATCAGCATTGCTGAAGAAGATGGCTGAAAATGCCACGAAAACAAACCATTGGAGCAGGAGGATTACAGCAGGAACGGTACGCCTGATTTCCATGCAATACATCTCCCAGCTTTCTCTGTAGGCTTGGGGACAAGCTCTTCGTTTTCCAGGTTATTTTCTTTGGTTCTTACTAAGTTTGGTGCCTCCCTCATCCCCCACGCTGCATCATTTTGCGTGAGGCAGGACATGTCCCTTGTCACAGAGGGGCAGGTAGGAGGGGGCCGCCTTGCGTGTCTTGGGTTGACCCGAAAGAACACGAGAGGACTGCCCTGATGTTTCTATTGCAGCATCAAGAACTCCCCTTCAGGGCATAGAGGTTTGGATGATGATGTTTTATTCCCAAGTTTGTGTGGGGAGCTGTTAGTCCTCAGGGCACTCTCTTGACGTGTTCACACCACTGTTCGCAGAATCGTCTGTTCGTTTGATTTTAAATCCCATTTTGGTTCCTCCAAAATAGGACTGGGTATTTCTGACTGTTCTGTGTAGTGCCTAAATATCAGAGATGGGTATAGAATGTGGAAAAGTGGGATTTATCTACGTGCTTGGGCTGAAATGGGAAGATGAAAGAGGAGAGTATATCTTTTTCCAGGCCTGTGTGATATAACAGTAGGTGACAGGGACCACTGGAGCCTGTCCCAGATGAAGTTCTCTGGATGTGCAGGTGGTACCTGGCTGGTGCCCAAGCTGGGGGACAGCCTGGGTGGGCCAGCTGCTGCCTGGGGCTGGCAACAGGCTTGACCTTGGGGAAGGGAGAATGTGTGGATAGAGACAAACTGTGCTCAGACCTTTTTAAAAAAAGGTGCTCTTCGCTGCAGAGCTGGAATTGCTGCCTATTTCTTCTGTTATCTTCTTATGAATCTTAACATAGCTGTTCAATTTAAGCATCTGGAGTTAGTATTCCATTCTCCACCTTGTTATGGATCCTGCCCTCCAGCAGTGTTTACCAAATAATGGAAAAAGAACCAGTAGTCTGAAGAAGGGGCATATAAAATCTGCAATGCAGAAATAGGATTATATATTTGTCTGAGTTCTCATGTAGACAGATGATTAATACAGTACCAGCTACAGGGTTTATAGCTTGGTATATCATTAAGGTTCCCTGTAACTCTAATGTGAAAAGATAATAAATTAAGTGTCCTCTTTGCTGCCCTTGTCCTCCTTTTTCTGGTTTAGAAGTACACTTAGAAGTTTTAATCTGAAAACATGATTCTGATACCAGAACTGGGGATGCAAAGAAATGAAACAGAAAATGGAAGACATCTGAAGCGTTTCTTGCTTGAACCTTTTTAAGAATTAAAATTGAGTGCATGAGGTCTTAACATACAAGCCTCATTTACATATCTTCTTTTGGATTAAGAGAGTGTCTTTAAAAATACTGCTAGGAAAGTATTTTTTGGGATTTTTTTCACCACTTGTTAGAAAAACCCCAGAATATAATTTCTTAATCAGTTCCAGCCTCCTTCTAAGGAAATCTTGTTCCCCTGCTGTATCTGGAGCAGATGAGAGCTGCAGATACAGGACATGTTAAATTTTTTATTATCAACAAGGTAAGTAGAGGTACTTTTAGAGCTTTAATTGCCAGGCCCTGAGAGAAGAATAATTGTAATATTTAAAATAAATCTGAATTAGAATTCTGCGAAAGAACAAATGTTAAAGTAACTAGAAATATCCTGGGAGACGGTGCCCCTGAGCTCACTGCTGAGATCCTCCTGTGGTCAATGGGAGGATCTGGAGTCTGTGATTGTCTGGAAAGCCTCTGTGCTGGATTTATCATGTGAGGTGAACTAGAAAGCCTAACCCTGCTCTCTGCAGGCAGAGCAGGACCCAGGGGTTGTGACAGAGGTGAGCAAATCGAAGTGTACCATCAGCGCTGAAAGTGCTGCCACTGACACTGGAAACTGGAGATGATTCCTGCAATTAGGCCAGTTTTCACTGTGCTTGAGAAGAGCTCCGAGAGTTGCTGGATCAGGGAAGGGATAAATCCTTCCACATGGAAAAGGAAGTACGTCTGTGTGTGGATGTATATATACATATATCCGTGTGTGTGTGTCTGAAAGCATCCAAGTAGAGAGCAGTTGTTATAAAACCCTTTTTGTTGTTTAGTTCACTATGTAGTTTAATTCCATTCAAAGTTAATCTTTCAGTGGTTCACTTGAAAACAATACCAATTTTGTGCTCCCTCCCACACACAAGATCCACTCCCTTCCTCAGTAATTCTTGTTTTGACCTTACAGCTAGTTCTTTAGAAACTTTCCTAGCAGCTGCCAGATATTTTTATTCAGGAGTTACCCTTAGGAGTAGCACATTACCATGTTGGTCTGCTTTTTGTGTTCGTTCTCTACTGAATAGAGAGCCCCAAAGCTTAAAGCCTCAGTTAATTCAAAACTTTATATGGATTTGACTTTCTCTCCCATGACTCCGTTTGTTTTTTTTATAGCAACCAACTTCCACCACAGCAATAAGAAAACAAGTGTGGGAACACTTGTGGTTGCTTGAGATAAAAGTTTCTTGGGAGCTATGGAATTCATTCCTGCAGAAGATTGAACAGACTGTGGAATGAACCACACACTCCATTAATTCAAACAGCACAAAACTTCTGTGGGTGATGCCCATAAGAGCTGGTTTCAGTTCAGTTTTGGAAGGAAGAGGGAGTGGATCCTATTCTTTTCCACCTTCTTTGTGAGGAGAGCGAAGCAAATAGAAGTATAGAAATAGGGATTCCCTCCCCTTAACCTGTTATTATGTGACTTACAGTGAAGATTGATCAGACAGACGGTGTGATGTTCTGTGTGTGTCCATGAGAAATAGCCTTGTAAGGCAAAAATATGTAGATCAGTGGCATTGCTTTGGGGGCTTTTTGGTCTGCTTTAGAGGATGGGGAAAAAATCTCGCTGTAATTAAGGTATTTCTGGGGATCTCTGTTACTGGTGGCAAATTCTCCTGTTTGCCTTGCTGCAAACCGAAGGCCTGACCCTGGCAAGCCTGAGGGATGTTTGTGACAGGAGTTCGTGGCTCCAGCTGTACGAGTCTGCCGTGCTGGAGCTGGGAGGAGGGTTTTATGGCACAGCTCTGGGCCACCACTCTACAGACACCCCAGGAGCGGGGAGAATCTTACCTGAGGAGTAAACACATCAGCAAGCAGCGAGAGGGGAAATAAACCGGCTGCAAAGCCTGAGTGTCTGATTTTAGGATCTCTTCGGCTGCTGCAGGCTCAGCACGGCTGCTGGCGACCTGTCCTTCATCTCTCCATGCGACCCGCACGTCCCCAAAGCCTTTGGCAGGGCTATGTCTCCCTGGAGCCTCATCGTCAAAGCCCGGCCAGGTTGATTTTTAGCACTTCATCTCTCTTTAACGTATACCCACAGGAGAAAGGTAATTTGCTGTGTGTCTTTGCGGGACTTTTGGAGATGAGTTATTGAGAATTAAGGTCGTGCTAGTTCAGCCTGGCAGCTGAGTCCCCGTGCTTGGGTTTCTCCAGAACTGGTGTCTCCCCAGAAATCTTTTGTCTTGGATTTCTTGCCTGACTGTGTCGTGCAGTCTTTCCCTGCTTTTCAGACTGATGGATGTATTGGTTGTTGTTGCTTGTTGATCTTCTTCAGCATCATCTGCTTTCATTAGCATTTTTGAACAAAGGAATGAATCAGAATAAATCACAACTAATAGAAATATAGGAGCAGATTATCATTTTGCAAAGCTGAAATCTCTCAAAGGAGATTACGTATTTAAATTGAACAAATGCAACTTCATAAATAAACTAAATTAAACATCATCTAATTTTACTTTTGAAGCCAAGCAATTTTAATCCATACTCAGCTTCTCATATAAATATTTCCCAACTCATTTTTATTCTTTGAAGCATTCTTATTCACATTTAAAAGCCAAAAATGTGCCAAATTGAACCAGAGTTGTCTATGCTGAATACATGTAAAAGCTGGGGTATATTGCATAATAATCTGAGAGCTGGCAAGAGGAAGTGATTGCTTTTGTGAGTGTCCAAGTAGTAGTATAAAAATGTTTTTCGAGAACCTAATATTTGTCTCCAAAGCTCTCTGACTGATGACGTGCCTGAAAAATCCTTTTTATAAATCCCTTCTGTCTAGTTCAAAAGGAAGCAATAGATGACTAGAAATCTATCTGTTTCCCCGGGGAAAATTCATGCCCAAAGTGTGGTGGTACAAGCATTACCCAGCTGCTCTGCACTGTGAACAAATTCCTGCTCATAGATGGAAGAGGCATTTTACTGCAGAACTAATTCTTGGAACTGGGAGCATTTAAACACCCCAAATATGTTACTTTGTGATTAGAAATGCTCCTTATCAATCATCTTATTAGACAGGAAAGAACCTTTTTAAAAATATGTGGTAATAAGGGTCAAGAATTCTTGTTAAATGTTTCAAATAGCGTTCACAGAGCTGAATTATAATTTCAGTCCACCCTATGTTCACTCTAAAAACCACAATCAAAAGCCATTTTCCAGAAATAGCCTTAAATGCAGTTCTTTCTCCCTGTTCATTAAATTGTTACGTGCAGTTTGCAGAGCTGACCTGTCCGGTGACTTCAGTGGCTCGAAGTGGTTGACAGTGGTTTTCAAAAATACTTCATTTCCAAGTAAATCAGATTTAAGATTACCAAGAACTTTTTTTTCTTTTTGTCTAATGTCTCCAAGATTGAACTAGAACAAAAGAGGTGAAACAAATCTGCTTTTTTTCCCACTGGTTTGAATATTAACCCATTTATTTATGTAATTAGTCTCTAATGGTAGAAAACGTATAGGTAAGATTTATTTCTGTATTAAAATCACTGAAATTGCTAGTTTTGGCAAAAATCACGATTTTCTCACTGCACTTACGTTTTTCTGGGAATAGTTGGATGAAGCCTTTCCCAATATTTGAGCTGAGCATTTTGCTGTGTGCAGTAACAACAGAGCAGAGCTCGCTGATGCTCTTCAGTGACTTGGAGCCATTGCAGATGAACGATTTTTTTGGGGGAAATGCACAGCTGAGAAATACTTGCTGCACAGCTGAGTTTTCCAGCCTGGCTGATGAAGATGCCTTTTGCTCTGACTGGTGAGGACTGAGCACAGACCCCCCGTCAGACGTGCAGCCGTCGCATCCGAGGGCTCTCCTGCTGTAGATTTAAGCTGCTGTGCCAAATGATGTGAGCAAGAGCACTGCAAGGACACTGTGACTCATGCAGGCATGAAGGTCTTGCTGGCAATAAAGCTGTTCCCAGTCTGTTTTTTTGCGAGTGCTGCTGAAGGCAGGGAGGTGCAGGCCCCAGCAGGAGAAGGGATGCTTTGGGCCAGTGCTCGTGGTCGTCTCCTAAGCCAGTGGTGCAGAAGGGGAGGGCTTGAATTCCTGAATTTCTTCCTCAAAATGCAAAGCAGCCAGAAACAATAAGAGGGAAATGCAGGCTGGTGTTATTTATTCCATCTTCTTTCAAAAACGAGAGTTCTGGACAGGTCTCCTGGTCAGGAATTTTGTCATGCAGCAAACAAACCAACCAAAAAAGATCCCCTTGGTTTCTAAACACATACAGTTCCCTCTGAAATCCAAGTGAATTGCTGGTTCCCTAATTAAATGAGCAGCCCTATATAAAGGAAGGTTTGTGAGGATGGTGCTGCATTAGTGCTGCTCCACATTTTCAGGATGTCCTTGAGTGTGTTTGCAGGGCTGGGGAGACGAGGAGGAATAATTTCATTCAGGAGAATGCAGAAAGAGAGTGGTTCAAGAGATGGGTGAAGACACTTCGCAAGTGAAATATTTTCGTAGTCCTGCATCTTGGAGATATCACTGAGGTACAGGTACTGGTCCCTAAATTATGTGCTGTTGACAGGCATGGGCTCCTCAGGGTGGGAACAGTGGGAGATGTCAGGTGCAATTGGATATGTGTAAAAAAAGGTTAAATGGAAACTCTTAGTGTTTCCTGCCAACAGTAGTTACCAGATTTTGACAGTTCTTTCAAAGCAAAGATTTGGCCTAATAGGTTTGGTATTTTTAGGTAGAACATTCACCTGCAGAGAAAGAAACATAAAAGGCTAATTTAATGCGATTTGTCAAGACAATATTTTGCCTCCTCTCGTGTGGACTGTAATAGTTGTCTTGCCACTGAACTCCTGGATGCATTCCAGTCTTTAGGAATATGCCTGTTATTTTGGACATGATGAGACTCTGTCCTTCATCTCAATTGCAGCAACAGATTTTTGAATATTCAAATCTTCCAAACACATTGCTTACAACTAGAAAGGACTGATAGCACAACCTATTTTTAAATAGGCAAAATAGAACCTGATCTTCAGTGGTTTAGCCATCATCACACATAATCAATGTATTAATCCTTTAAAAACTGATGCTTCTCAAATAGCTTGTTTTCAAATTGATTTTGATGAGGATTTGATATTTGAATAATCAAGGCATGGAAAGTGCTGCCTAGGATTCAGGCTAAAATCTCGCTTGGTCTGGAACATTAACTACTATCTTGGGCACAAAATATTAATTTTTTAATTAAAATCTGCCGGGATGAATCATTCCCTACCGCCAGGTAATGTACTTGGTTGCAACTCAAAATAACCTCATTTGAGCAAATGTTTCTAATCAAGGGGAAGTAGCCTGGTATGATGCTGCAGAATTGTTTGCTGCTGCCGTGCAAAGACTATTTTTAAGTGTGTGTTGCTGGTTGTTGGTGGGGTCCCTGCAGTAACTCTAAGGAAGCAGCTGATGCTGTGCACCGTTCTTTCAGGGACTGGGGAGTGTGGCGTTGGGTGAGATTCCCTGGTGCCCTTTGCTGGGATGCACGTGCATAAAAACCAGCCGGAACTGAATTTCGGGGTTGGTGTCACACGCAGATTGTGCGAGGAGAACTGCTGGTAACTGAAGGTCTGTGACTCGTGATGTTTGGCTAAGAGCTGTCAGCAGAAGATTTCTCAAGAGGGAAATATTTAATTTGAGGGGCTGTGCAATTTTCCTTGCACAGATCTGCTGGACAGGCTGGATCAGTGGCTGAGGCCGGTTGTGTGAAGTTCAACAAGCACAAGTTCGAGCACAAGTGCTGTGAGGAGAGGCTGAGGGAGCTGGGGTTGTTTAGCCTGGAGAAGAGGAGGCTCAGGGGAGAGACCTCATCACTCTCTGCAAGTGCCTGAGGGGAGGTTGTAGCCAGGTGGGGGTTGGTCTCTTCTCCCAGGCATCTGTCAGTATGACAAGAGGGCTCGGTCTAAAGCTGTACCAGGGCAGGTTTAAGCTGGATATTAGGATGAAAATTTTTACAGAGACAGTGGTCAGACATTGGAATGTGCTGCCCAGGGAGATGGGTGGATTCAGCGTCCCTGGAGGTTTTTGAGACTGGCTGTGGCACCGAGTGCCACAGTCCAGTAACCACTAGATCCAGGCATTGCTGGATCAAGGGTTGGACTTGATGATCTCAGAGGTGTTTTCCAACCTGGTTGAGTCTAAGAGAGGAAAAGGAGAGAATATTAGGAATAAGTAGGTGTTGTTGCACAGTTTGTAGTGTAGTCACGGTTCGCAGTAAGAAGCGACAAGTTCCTGGTTGGTCACTGTCAGTCCCAGAGGTGCAGTTTGCCCAGAGACAGGGGCACCCACCAGCAGCAGAGAAGGAGCAGGTGGCCCTGTCCTCCATTTCGCAGTGAGCTGTGGCCTCCATTCTGAACAATGTCAGGGACCTTCAGAGCCACCCAAGGAGCACATCACGGGGGACACACGGGAGGCGCGTTGGGAAGGGGCAACCGCGGAGTATCTCGGCCAGTGGAGAAACGGGGAGGGAGCAGCACTCCGGGCACAGGGGATAAAAGGGGGCTGTGACTTCCACTGAGCTGAGCGACCTCAGTGAGGTTCGTTCAGGGAACTTTCCCTTTTATTTAAATAAAAGTTTTGGGGGGTTTTTTGGGTTTTGTTGTGGTTTTTTTTTAACTTAGCTCCTGTGTTCCTGGCTATTTACGTGTTCCCCAAAGCCTGGATTTTTGGAATAAGAACAACTCCTGACAACACTACAGGAGAATTTTTCTTTTATATACTGTGGGGGATTTTTATGAAATCTTTTCTCAGTAGATG
Organism: Pseudotriccus pelzelni; assembly: GCA_035584735.1. Classification (NCBI taxonomy): domain Eukaryota; kingdom Metazoa; phylum Chordata; class Aves; order Passeriformes; family Tyrannidae; genus Pseudotriccus; species Pseudotriccus pelzelni. The sequence goes on along the minus strand of JAWMRA010000076.1, from coordinate 3,003,857 downwards.
GTCCTAATTAGCTCTTTATGCCGTTTGAACCAGATATATTTATTAGGTATTGTGTATTTTGAACCCCAGGTACAAGAGACCAGTGCAATCGAAACTAGTTTTCGACCCCAAACAGATTAAAACCCTAGGGGTTTATCCGCAAGAGACTAAACCCTGTGTGTTTAATCTCGCATCTCCCACAGCTGGCACCAGTATGTGCCCAGGTGCTTTTTGCCCCGGTGCAGCCACGTAGCCATTTTGCGACACGCGACCACAGCAATTGCGGCTGTTTTCCGACTGGATTTGGAACTCCGTTACTGACGTTATTCAGCAGCAATGTATTGATTCTCTCTCGGTTTGTCCCCTCTGCGGCGGGAGCGGCGCTGGCGGGAGCCGCTCTGCCCTCAGAGCCCCCTGAGGGCGCAGCAATGGCGGCCCCGCGCTGCCTCAGCGCCGCCTGGGGAGGGAACGGGCGCCCTTCGGCGCTGAGACGGAACCGCGGCTCCTCCGGGCTCCGCTCGGCCACGGCCGCCCCCGCCGAGCCCGGGCACACGCCCGGCTTCAAGCAGCCGCCGGCGATGCTGCGGCTGAAGCGCAAAGGCCCGCGGAGCAGCGAACCCGCCGCTGGCGCCGCTGCCCCGGCCCCGCGGGGCCCCTCAGCGCCCGCCCGCCACAACCCCTTCTCCAGCCCGGACAAGGCGCCGCAGCGGCGGCGGCTCCTCAGCCCCCGGTCCCGGCCCCGGCGGGCGGGCATCCATCGGCAGCGCCCCGGCCAACCCGGCCTGCAGCACTGCCAGGGATGGGGCAGCCACAGCTGCTCGGGGCAACCTGTGCCAGGGCCTCAGCACCCTGCCGGCCGTCCATTTCTGCCCGGGAACAACAGCGTGAGCTCCTTGTTCCACCAGAGAAGTTCATCCTGTGGTGGGATGTGCTGGGGCTGCAATCCCATATCCTGGTACCATCCTCCCTCCCAGTGCTTCCAGGTGGGAAGGCACGAGCCATTGCCTGACATCGCTGGCCGTGTTGGGCCAGCAGAACCACAGTCGCTGTCTGTGCTCCTTCTCTCTGCTGGGAAATAATTTCATTCTTGGGGAAAAAACCCAGTGAAAATGGAACAGATGAGTGGTTTCCTCATGAGCTGCAGGGGAAACTGCCTAAAAACCCAAGGAAACTGGACATCCAAACATCTCACTGTCCTTTCAATGTGAGAAACTCTTTCCATTTCAGAGCAATTGGGCCTCTTTTTCTTTAGAGCTGTTTTTGCTTTTCATTATGTTTTTGGGAGAATCAAACTGGTTCTTCCCAGTGGGATTAGCTGAGCCTCCCAAATCCACCAGCACCTCTCTGGAAGCAATTTCTTGGCACGGGCAGAGCTAGAAAAGCTGTATCCTCTTTCTCTTTTACGTTCTCTCCTTCATACCCCTGCTCTTGCTTTTCTTTAACACCAGCCTGGCCACCTTGGGGCTGTGCCCACCCTCCTGCTGAAGGCCCGGCCTCCAGGGCTTCTGCCACAGGGATGGCAGATGCCTCGGGAAAGGCATCACCCAGCAGAGCAGCTGGGTGGCAGGGAACCAGGTGGCTGCCTGGGGGCTGCTTCTGGCCTCTGCCCCCCAGTTCCTGGGACCTTTTCCCTCCACCCAGCCCCTCAGGGCCTCTGCCCAGTCTGTGCCCTCGCAGCCTTCTGCCACCCACCCCCTCACAGATTCCCCTCAAGGCTTCCCACTGCCCTGTCCCTTCAGGGCCTGTGCAGCACCTCAGCCCTGCCTGGCCTCCCAGCGCCCCGTCCCCTGCGGGTCTCCCCCAGCCCCGCCAAGCTGCCCGGCAGCGGCGCGGCCCTGAAGGAGCTGCAGGGGAGCCGACTCCAGAGGCACTTTGGAGCCCTGAGCAATGCAGCCAGCAACACACAGGCAGGACACAGAGGGTGCTGCCTGGCTGGGGGAGGGCTTGTGGCCTTCTCCAGGGACAAGGCTCTAAGGCATGGCCACAGCTACAGCCTCTGCCCATCCACTCTGCTGCAAGCGTTGAGGCTCCAGCAGAACCGCCAAAGGCCAAGGGGCTTCTGCCCACTTTTGCTGGCACGCTGGCCAGCGGGGCAAGTGTTGCTGAGCACACGGATCCTTTATCCCCTCTTCCCCATAGCCCTGTGGACACTGGGCAGCAAAACAAAAGCTCCTGGGCCTCTGTGTTTATTAACATGTCCGTCATATTGCCATGCTGGGCTCAAAGGACATGCTTGCAGGGAAGAAGCGTCTTCCCCACAAGCTCTGGTGGCATCAGGAGATGGAGATTGATGGATCAGTTCTGCAAAGAGCTGCAGCAGCACAGGCAGACACTGCCCTGCAGAAAAAGCCGGGTCTTCCACGCCCTGCGGAGCCAGTCTTGGAGCTGCTGGCACCTGGAGTAGGGAGCCGTCTGTACAGCTCTTAGACCGTCGCAGTGTTGAATTGCCAGGCCTGCGATGGATGGCGACTCTGATGGCATCTGTCACGCCTCGAAGGGCTGGAACAGGCAGGAATGGCGACTACCAGAAGCGGAAGAATGGAGCTCTCTGGACAGCTCTGATGATGTGGAGTGTTTGAGCTGCCAGGCTTGAGACTTCAGGGCTGTCATCGCTGATGCCTTCAAGGGCTGGAAGAGAAAGGAAGAGAGCCGAGGTCAGAGGCCAGGTCTGTGGGGAGCTGAGGAGCCCCTGGTGCCAGGGCCATGGCAGGCAGCACTTGCCATGGCCAGGAGGGAGCAGGGCCCAAAGGGATCAGCTGGAAGGTGCTGGCCACCACTACCCCCAGTGCCCTTGGAATCTCTCTCTGCTCTGCCCACGCCGCCCCTGGTGCGTGCAGGGAGCAGAGCCCTGCGCAGCCGGGGCAGGACTGCAGCTCCCTGCCCAGGGTGTGTGCTCCTGCCTGCAGCCCCTGCTGCCAGCCCGCTGGCCTCACTCACCCTGGTAGATGAGCTGCAGCTCTTGCTGCCTCTCCGTCATGTACCTGCCGGCGATGCCTGGGAACACAGAGCCTGTCAGGGCCCCAGAGGCACAGGTGCCAGCCCGGCCACACGGCCTCCTGCCCTGGCAGGGCTGAGCCCGGGGCCTTCCCAGCATGGGGACGCCCCAGGCTTGGGCTGGGCTGGCACAGGGCGGCAGCAGGCGCCAGGGCACTGGGGGCTCCACATGCCCTTGGCCGCATCCGGCTGCCGCTGCAGCGGCCGGGGCTGGGGCCGAGCTGCAGCGGGGCAGGGAGGGACCCCGGGCTTGTGGCTCACCCATGAACTTGACGGTCGCCTTTTGCAGGGGCTCCTGTGGGCTCTGCAGGTACGGCAGGGCCTGGCGCACGTAGCGGGCCACTCGGCTCCTGTCCCTTTCCAGCTGCAAAGAGCGCCAGGGCACGGGGGGGAAAGGGTTGGCACAGGCTCTGCCCCTTGGCCGGGCGCTGCCTGCAGCCGGCACGAGGCTCCCCTGCCCGCACAGGCAGCGTGCCAGCCCCACACACTGGCCATCAGATTCGGTGGGTTTGGGGCCATCCTTACCAGGCACTCGCCGAATCTCCATGGCTGCTCCATGGTCACCAAGAACTCAAGATCCTTCCACCTGAGGAACCTGGCTGCAGCAAACAGTGCATCCCGGGAGGCCTGCAGAGCAACAGAGAGCGGCACGTGGCAGCGCAGCCCAGGGCACGGGACCCGCACCCCTGCACCAAGGCCAGCATGAGGCTGGAGGTGACCGTGGGCCAGGCCAGGGGGCAGAGCAGCCTCCTCCCATGGGGACACCAGAGCCCAGCAGTCCTCACCTTAGCCACACGCTGGTTCTCATCATGCCAGTTGAAGTAGAGCTGGAGCAGACTCAGGTGGACGTTTAGCTTTAGGATCTTGCTTCTCTCTGTCACTTCCATCATGTGACGGAGGAGGACCATGGAGAGCTGCTGCACCTGGCTGTGGTCCTGGTGCAAAGGAAGAGGAAAAGACCTCAGCGCTGGCTTCTCCAGGCCCTGTGGGGCACAGGCCTGAAAAGACACAGGGTGCAGCGTTTCCCGGCAGCACTCGGTGGCCACGATGAGGGCCAGAGAGCCTTACGTCCTCAAAGAGTGGCCGCAGCACCTCAAGCAATCTCAGAGCAGTGGGGCTGGATATTTGGATGAATTTGGACTGGAGCACATTGATGAATGCAGAGAGGGTCATCTGAACCACATCTCTGTCTGCATGCTGCAGTAGCTCCAGGAGGCTTTCATTCCGGCTCCAAATGCTCTTGGCCTGTGTGGAAGACAATGCTGTGCTTGAAGGGGCCATGAAGGGCTGCACCGCCAGCACTGCTCTGGTGGTGCAGCCCCGCACTGCTGTGGCGGGGCCCAGAGGCCAAAGGCGTGTCCCAAAGGAGTGGGGCAGCTGAACGGGGAGGAGGAGAGCTGGGAGCAGCTGCCACAGCTCCCAAACGCCAGGCAAGGCCAAGCCAGTGCGTTGCACAGCCGCACGCTGCTGGCCCGGCTTCAGCCGGCTGCCCCCTGCTCACCATTGAGGGAACCTTGCTGATGGCCACCAGGCCTCTGAGCGCCAGGTGACGCCTCTGCGGGCACTCCCTGCGCAGGTGCCTCGAAAGGATGTGCAGGGCGCCGAGAGCACGTTGGAAGGTGTTCAGGCAGTGCAGGACCTGAAAGGCACGGAGCAGTGACGGGGTGCCCGGCCGGCAGCAGCCCAGACCCGCCCAGGGCTGGGCCCAGGCAGCAGCACAGGCTGCAGGCAGCGGCCCAGGTGGCTGCGGCTGGGAGAGGGCAGAGAGGTGGAGGCAGGTGGGCCAGGCAGCGCTCGCCATCGCGCTCACCTCTACCAGGAACGCCAGGGCAGGGACTTCCCAGAGGCGCTCTTCTCTGCTGAGCAGCAAGAGCAGGTTGATGGCAATGCTGCGGCAAAAGGAGTGGGAGACACAGCGCAGCTCCCTGCAAGGGGCAAAAAGGCACCATAGAGCCTGAGCCAGGTGGGCAAAGCTCTCCTGGCACTGACTCACAGAGGCCTGGTCTTTGGCCAGCAGCCCGGGAGGGGACGTGGGCGCTTTGGGAGGTGGCTCCTGCTGTGCAACCGCCTCTCACAGCCTTTTCCCGTCTGCTCAGCCATCCCTGGGCGCCAAGGCCCTCTGGCCCACGGGCACTGTGTGGGGTGCCCTGTGCACAGGGCAGAAATGCTGGGGGCAGTGGGGAGAAAGGGGTCTCACCTGGCCAGCAGACCCACTGCATAGTGGTGGGTGTCAGGGCTGAGGAGCGTGTCCCAGCCGCACTTGCGATCTATTTCCATCAACACATCCTCATCCACCATCTGGCGCAGCAGGGCTTTAATGGTCTGCACTGCAAACCTGCGTGCAGAGCACAGCCCAGGTGAGGCGGAGAGCCCAGGCCCCAGCCCCGAGGGCGTGGGAGGGATAGAGGACCGGGATGGAGCACCTGCTGGGGGTGGTGGGAAGGCTGCGTTGCTCCCGGCACCGCCTCCAGAAAGTGTCGACCTCCTCTGACATCTCCGTTGTGCTGACGAAAACTTGGAAGAGCAGAGTCAGAAGGAGGTGGGCGGAATTGTCCTTCACTCCACCTGGGCGCCAGGACAGCTGGAGGATCTCCCAGAGGGCCACAGTTGCCTGCCAAAGACAAAGCACCCGGAGACAGCTCTCAGTGCCCGGATGTCCGTGGGGGTAGGCCCCGAGCGTGGCAGGGAGAGGCCAGGGGAGACACAGGGGCATCACCCGGCCTGGTGCCCCTGAAGCTGCCCCTAAGCCAGGTTTGCAGCCCAGTGCCTGAGGCAGGGAGAAGCAGTGGGGAGGGAGGATGGAAAGCCCTCAGAGAGGCGAGCTGGGGGCGAGCGGAGGCCAGTTCCAGAAACTCACAGCTAGGGCAAAGACATCTGTTTCATCCCCGTCGGAGGTGCATCTCCTGTGCGCTGGCCAGTATTCCAGCTCACGGAAGAGCATCTGCAGCACCGGCCCCTGCGTTTTTCTCGAGGAGACGAGCGTCCTCCACATGGTGCGAGCAGCTCTGTGGTGTCAGAACTCTGGGTCAGGGGCTGTGGGACACAGCACTGTGGCCTGGGCAGCTGCGGGGCCCAGGTGACAGAGCCACGGTGCCTTGTGGGGCAGGGAGGCGGGGTGGCATCAGCACTGGGGGCTGACATGCCAGCCTGGGCAAGACAGGAGCTGGAGTGTCCTGCAACTCTCCCTGTCTCTGGCACACCATTTGGGACAGGCTGTGCGGGGTGATGGGTTCTAAAGGCAGGTGAGCCCTCAAGGCAGGCGGGCCCCATACCTGTCACACCACGGGGCAGAGCGCAAGAGAGTCACTGCAACGTCCGCGGGGTGTGCCTCGGCCAGCAGCACCAGAGTCTGCTCCAGCCTGTGCTCAGCAGACACGTTGGCGGTGAGCCACTGGTGGATGATCCTGACTAGGGCCGGCACCTGGAGGGGACGCGGGGCAGACTTGGAGAGCTGCCAGAGCCAGCAAGTTGCCCAGCTTCCCCCAGCAAGGGCTGCGCTTGCCACCACACTGTGCTGGTCTCAAAGGCTGAGGGGCCCCAGCGCAGCCGGCGTCAGGGGCCCCACCGTCCCTGGGGGACTGGAGCCCTGGCCACAGGCGGCTTACTTGCTTCCCTTTGTAGACCCCATTCTCCACAAGCAAATGCAGCAGGGCAGCACTGGTGTGGGCACTGAAGAGGCCAGAGTTTGTCGTGTCCCCGGTGGTCATCAAAGTGCTCTCTTCACGCCAAATCCACCTGATGAACTGGCAAACCAGCTAGAGGAGGAAGGCAAGGAAGAGAGGGATGTCCCCTGGGGTGCTCCCACAGCGCTGCTCGGCTGAGCAGCGAGAGCAGGCCCAGCCCAGGCGGGGATGGCTGCAGGTACCTGTGCTGCCCTGCGGAAGCGGCCACGGGCACGGACCTGCTCTTCTGTCCGCTCCTGGCCTGGAGGTGGCAAAGAGCGAGCGCGGTCAGAGCTGAGTGTTTTCAGGAGAGGCCAGAGAACACAGCCCAGGCCTGGGCTCCACAGGCAGGGCCAGCCCCGGGATGCCCAGTGCATGGAGCACGGCTGCCAGGAGATCAGCCCCGGCCCCTGTGCCCCCTTTCCTTTCCCTGGGCATGTCCAGAGGGGATGGGACAGGATGAGGCCAAGCGGGCTGCAGCCTCCAGCCCTGTGGTCCAGCTCCAGCACTCACCCTCCTGCAAGGGCTGGAGCTGCTGCCCCTCTTCGGACTGCTGTGCTGGAGCAGTCCCAGGGCTTTCCTCATCCTGCTCCTTCACCCAGGGCAGCTTTGGCACCGTGGGGGGGCTCTGCTGCATGTCTCTGCCTGCCTTGATGGCTACCTGCAGGAGAGATGCCATGGAAAAGCTTTGGGTCCTCCAGGCGTGCCTTGTAGGCAGCTCCAAGAGAGAAGCCTGGGAAATGCTCAGCGTCATCGAGTGCCACGGTCTGGCCTCGAGGGCACCTTCTACAGGGCCCTGAGTAGCCCCAGGTCCCCACGTGCCACAATGTGGCCTGGAGGAGGCACGGAGGAGAGGGGGAGAGCTGCCAGTGGGAGCAACTTGCCCAGCTGCCCCCGAGAAATGCTTCCCTTCCCAGCACACTGTGCTAGCCCCAAAGGCTGAGTGGGCCCACAGTCTTGGAGGGCCACAGGCTGCTTACTTCAGCAGAGACAACTCTCTCCCCAAGAAAGTCCAGACTGGGAGCACGGGCCAGGCGCTGAACAGGCGTGGCCTCAGTGCTGGCGACGCCCTCAGTGGTTGTGGCGTCAGCCTCCTGCGTGAGACCAGGCAGCTCAGAGTCCACGTCAGACGTGCCGTCGGTCGCGGTGGTGTCAGGGTGGGTTGTGTGATCACCGGCGGCGGTGTCACACTCTGCTGTGACAGCAGTCGACACGGTGCTGACACCAGGCTTTGGCTTTGGCTGGGTGGAGCTGGTGTCAGGCTGAGCCTTGACATCAGTTGATGCGATCCTGGTCTTTCTCTGCCGCCTCCCCATGAATTTCATCAATGTCTGCAGGAGAAAGAAGGGCAGGGAGGAGAGGAATGTCCCTTGGAGTGCTCCCACAGTGCTGCTCGGCTGAGCAGTGAGAGCAGGCCCGGCCCAGGCCAGGATGGCTGCAGGTACCTGTGATATCCTGCGGAAGCGGCCACGGGCACGGACCTGCTCTTCTGTCCGCTCCTGGCCTGGAGGTGGCAAAGAGCGAGCGCAGTCAGAACTGAGGGTGTGCGGGAGAGGCCAGAGAACATAGCCCAGGCCTGGGCTCCACAGGCAGGGCCAGCCCTGGGATGCCCAGTGCATGGAGCACGGCTGCCAGGAGATCAGCCCCGGCCCCTGTGCCCCCTTTCCTTTCCCTGGGCAT
>JAWMRA010000076.1:2976462-2995442 GCA_035584735.1 Pseudotriccus pelzelni | reverse complement strand
GTCCAGAGGGGATGGGACAGGATGAGGCCAAGCGGGCTGCAGCCTCCAGCCCTGTGGCCCAGCTCCAGCACTCACCCTCCTGCAAGGGCTGGAGCTGCTGCCCCTCTTTGGGCTGCTGTGCTGGAGCAGCCCCAGGGCTTTCCTCCTCCTCCTTCTTCTTCCTCAGCAGCCTGAGCAGGCTGAAGCGTCTCCCCGCCATCCCTCAGTCTGGCGTCGAGGGCACCTGCAAGAGAAACGCCTCGGAGAAGCTCCGTGTCCCCAAGCCCTGCAGAATGGCCTCAAGGCCACCTGCCACAGGGATTGGGGATGCCTCGGAGAAGCTCCGGGTAATCAAGTCACACAAAAAGCCTCGAGGGCACCTGGAAATGAGAAAATCCTCTCAAACGCTCCGGGTCAGCAAGGCACGAGTTGGCTGCGCGGGGGCTCCGCACAGCACCGCTCTGTCCCGTCCTGTCCCGTCGCACGCTCCGAGGAGCACTGCTGACGTGGCCGTGTCCCCAGCAGTACCTATGGCCCGACGTGTCATAAAGGTCCCTTGGACACCCTGGCTCCGTCCCATCCCATCCCATGGGCGATGGCCAGCGTGTCACAAAGGGCCCTGTGACACAGTGCCACGTGGCCTGGGGCCTCCCCCAGCCCGGCCAAGCTGCCCCACATTGCAAGGAATCCGGTCTCAAAAGTATCTCATGGAGCTGGACATGAAGTGTAGGAACGGCTCAAGAAATGAGCAAACACTCCCCTCCTGTGCCCACTCGTGGCAGCAGAAGGAGCCCCCTCGGCCGCCGAGGCAGCCGCAGCGGGAAGGGCACGGGGCCTTCCACAGAAGCTGGCACGGCCTCCCTGGGAGAAGGGCTGGCTGGTGGCCATCCTAAACAGGGGGTGTGACAACCAGAAGGAACGTGTGGGCAAGGGCACCAATGCTGCTCTGAGCCCTTTGGCCAGGGCTGCAGCCAAATCACCAGCTCTGCCAAGTCGTGGCCGAAGGAGACCTGCCACTGCCTGGAGTCTTGGCAAGGGTGGTGCCCGCCTCCTGCCCCACGGAGCTGTGCCCCAGGGGCACTTCTTGGCCACAGGGCAGCCAAAGCCAAGGGGCACTGATGTCTGCCCTCTTGCAGGGGGCCGTTGTGAGCAGCAGCTGGAGCAACTGGTGGCCATACTCGGCATCTGGCAGAAGGCAGAAGCTGTTGCTCCTTCCTGCCGTGATTTTGTTGTGCAAGTGATTTACCAGCAGCACAAAGCCACCATCAGCTGCTGAGTTTCATAAGACAAAGAGATTGTACAGAGAGACTCTCAAGCTTCCTTGTGTTCTTTGTCCTTCTTCTCCTGCCTTCTGGAAAAAAAATCAGCCGGGTCTGGGCCGTTCCACACTGCAGTTGCTGTGTGCTCAACTGTGGCCAGCAGCTGACAGCCAGTACATTGGGCAAGTGCTGGGGATAGGGAGGACTGTGGGATGAGAAGCTGTTGTGTGTCCCTGATTAAAGTGCCACCCACCTGAAGGAGCAGCCAAGAGAAGTGCTGGAAGCACACAGACACGTTCTGCCACCTTCTGCTCTCAGCTGCACGCAGGGCCCACTTGTTCCCTCTATCTCTTACTGGTGTTTGAACTCTGAGCAGAAACCCCCTTTCCAGAGGATCTCCTGGCTCTTCTTTGCATGTTATAACCTTGGAAGAACTGAAGAGAGAACTCTCTTCTGGTTGAAGTATGGTAAATGTAGGTTCTGCAAATTTGGGTTCAAATAATGCTTTTACAGATCATGCCATATTAAGTTCTTCCAGTTAACTGGAAGTGCATTCGTTATTTTGGGAAGTTGCACACACCAAAGGGGGTTGAAAGTTGTGGCATAATTGCCTTCATACTGATCTGGTGTGTATAAGAGGTCAAACAGTGGGTCCCCTGGGTAAAAATAGCATGGCTGAATGCTGCTATATTGCTCAAAGGTTATAGTTTTGTGTCCAGGTTCACCTTGCCTGTTGTCAATGGCTGGATGAGGGGGTTCAAGTCGACATCAAATGGTCACGTTTATCTTTGGGTGTGCGGCTTTACAGGACTGCTGGTCCAACATCCAATCACGAGGTGCATCAGGAGGAGGTTCTACGTTTGGTAAGCTCCATGCACCACAGGAGTACCTTCCCAGTCTATCCAGACTCCCTTCTTTTTACTTGTCCACTCCGTGGGGAGGTGCATTGGAGAGGTTGCACTGGTCGTCTTGAAGATAAAGGATAAATTCAGTGGGATCATAAAAAATCACAAACTTTGCTCCACAGATTCCGGTAAAGCAACACCTTGGTCAGTGTGGCCCCATCCTTTGCAAACCCTCTGATGGATTCCCAGGAGAGGTTTCCATGTATCTCACCCGCAGCGTTCTGCTCTGCTGAGCACGTGCACAACGCAAAGACCCACATGAACATAAACAACACCTTGTAACTGCAGTTCTCAACAGGCTTCCTATGAGAATTGCGAGCCATAGTCCAAACCAGAGGTCTGGCATTCACAGCTCCAGGTATTTTCCACGTGAAACAGCTACCTGTAAAAGCCAAGACAATATCTGCTTGGCCCCTTGTAGGGCAAACATTACAATGAAGGGGTCAATGCACCGAGCACTTAATTTACGGTCTTTGCCATAAGCGTCTGTTGCTCTCCAGGTGTCCGTCCTTAAGGGAGCAGTGAGTACCATGGGTATGGCTCCTACAGTGGGCACTTCCACTCAGTATTCACTCCAAGTGGCCTGAGTCACCTCTATCTCCCTATATTTCTTGTTTATCCTTGAGTAATGCCAGGAGGGGACACAGTTTTGTGGCACTGAGGCCTGCAGTTTGCAAGGGAGATGAGATCAGTGTCTTGACACCTCAGTCAGCCTGCAGTCAGGCCAGAGGCACAATGTTGACAAATCAGTTCAGAACCTGACCCACCAGAAGAAAAGGATCTCTGCTCATAGTTTCATTTACCACCTGGGTGAAAGGCAATTTACACAGGCCCCTGTGTGGATGGATGGATGGATGGATGGATGGATGGATGGATGGATGGATGGATGGATGACAGATGCAGGCAGCGATTACTGTCCTTGGACTGCCCTGGCCCATGAGGTTCCCGGGGACTCCAGTGTGAGAGCCAGAGTGGTTAATGCCAAAACTGACTTGGGACTGATGCCAGCCCTGTCTGCCTGCCAAAACCTGGCTCCTGCCATGGGCCTTAGCAGTGGTAGGGCTGGATGGGGAACTGCCCCTGGCTGCCCATGCCCATGTGTGCTGGCCATGGCCCGAGACTGGGCAATGGAGGGGAGGAGAAGAAGGAGATGAGGTCATGGGCCATCCCTGAGGCAATTCCACTCCTGCCATCCTTTGGGAATATCTTCTGTCTCCCCAGTACAGCACTGATCAGAGCAAGAGGTGCCCCATTCCCCTGAGTCTGCAAGGTGGTTTGTCTCCATGAGCTTCTACAAAATCTAGTTGTCACTTGAGGACAGCAGAGGTTCTTGTAGGACCTGTGGGGAGATGTCTGGGCAGAGACACTGCAAGGCAAGGGCTGATTACCACTTGGTCTGGGGTAGCTGAGGATACTTTACACACTGCATAGGGTAGTGCCCCAAAGAGGACCGTTGCAGTGTGTCCCAACCTCACATTTTCCTGGGTGAAGGATCTCCCTACATTGTCACCTTGACAGGATTAACATCATTACCCCAAGGCCACACACAGAGGAAAGGACCAGCTTGACACCCAGGCTGAGATGCAAAAATCTTTATTGAGTTTAAAGATAGAATCAAGGTCATCACAAGCACAGGACCTCAGTGCAGCGATCTGGAGGGACAAGTAAGAGACTTCACCTCTTTGCCATGCTGAAGTCCACGCAAGGCATCCATTTGCCTTTCCTGTAGAGTGCAGGGTGGCTTAGAGGAGCCTTGCAGCTCAGGGGAGCAGAAAAAAAGAATGGAAAATGAGAAAAGGAGGTATGTTGAAATATCAAAGGAAAGATATGGGCCATGTTTTCAAGAGCCCAGGCTGGCCCCTTCCTGCCAGCATTTCTAGGAGTAGCTGAAGATGGTCAGTTCCTCTGAAAGAAATGACCTGAAGATTCTTCCTTTGTTCTAGATGTCTGGAAGTTTTCGGGAAACCTCCTAAGACCTGTATAAGCCCAGCAGCTTTAGCAGGGGAGGCCCCTCCTGCCACCGTAGCGCCTGGTGATGCAGGAGAGGTCAAAGCCCCCGGCGTTGATGGGCACTCCGTCACAGCTGAGGATGCTGCCAACGGCAGCGGAGGTGGAGGATCCCACCACGGTGTTCTGGGGGAAGGAGCTGAGGATGGGCCCGGGCAGGGTCACCAGCACAGCAGGCGGCTCAATGACGATGGTGGAGCTCTGGCACTGCCTGACACAGCACTCATTGCAGCTGTTGGCCAGCGGGGTCGGGCCACAGGGACAGCAGGGCTGCCACTGCTCTGTGCACGACATGTCTTGGGGCTCAAGGACCAAGTGGAGAGAGAGAAGAGAGGAAGAAAACCATGTGAATACATGAAGAGCCTGTCATCTCACCAGGAGTGAGTCAAAGAACATGCAGGGTCAGGAGGTGGAGGCTGTGCAGAGATGTGTGGGAGCTTTCAGGACTCAACAAGGATGACTTCATCACAGTTTGGATTGTTAGTTTAATTCAATATGAGAGGATTTGGAGTGCATTACTATAGCTGGAAGACACCAGCCCAAGACACAGCTGTGCTAGAGAGTACAAAAGGATAGGCTTTGCCTTATGAGTTTCTCCTTTGAAGCGAGGAAACATTACTGGCTCACTGTCAGTGTAATGTCCAGCAGGACCCCTCAGGTAATTTTTGCAAATCTGCCTAACAGCTGGGCAGTTCCCAGCACATACTGGTGGATGGGATTGATCCTCCCTGGATACAGGACATTGCCGGTGTGTCCAAAGGGAGAAACACAGGTACATTATTGCCCTCGCACAGGCATTTCATCAAACCAGCTCCTTCCCATTGCAGCTTTCAAGGTGCTTACAGTGGTTAGGGTGTCTGTCACAAACATCTGCACCCTCATCTCCTTGCACTGAAGTCCCTGGTCATACAGGTCATCAGGGAGCAGTGAGCCCAGGTACCTTCTGGGCACTGCTGGGTCCTCCAAGAACAGTGGCTTCTTTGGCCAGAGCATGTTCACCACCTGGGCAGATTTCAGCTGAGGGTCTTTGATTTACAAAACCAACCTCCCCTTGACTGATAAAACATCCATTACTGGAGAATTGGATGCCCAGCAGTGAAGGCCTCTCTCTCCATTGAATGCACAGTACCCACCAAAATGAGAAACACAGCCAAGGCTGTGGATTTGCTGGGAGGCTGGAGAGAGAGAGCTGCTGCTCAGGAGTAGTTGTTTCCAGTGCGAGGGCTGCTCCTTGGCACTTCTCTCCTCACCAGCACCAGGATTTTGCCTCCTGTCCCTGTCTCTGTCCCTGTCCCTGTCCCTGTCCCTGTCCCTGTTCCTGTCCCTGTCCCTGTCCCTGTCTCAGCCCATTTCCTTTTCACTGGGCCAGCAGTGGCTGCAAAGCCCCATGCCCTGCCCTTACGCCCTGCAGAGGTATAGAGACTGCAGATTTCCCCTCTCCAGCACTCCAGCATCCTGCCCTGCCCCAGCCAGCACTGAGCCAACCCACTGAATCAGGACTCCATCCCTCTATTCTAGGAATTTATCTGTTCACCCATTAAAATGCCACTTCCCCTCCACCCCTGATCACCTTCCTTCAGGAGTCCTAATGTGTGGAGAAACACTGAACAGCTGCTTCCAAAATACCAGAGGTTAAACAAAGAGCAAGGCGAAACTTTTGAAAAGAACACCACACCTGTGTTTCCCAGAGCCTCAAAGGCTCAGGTCAGCTGTTGTGCTTTCAAAAGCCTACGCACCGACAGGGAGCACGCAAAAGCAGACACACTCTGCAGCAAGGAGAGATATTAGCTCCTTACCCAGCAGAGTAAATGTTAACAAAGGAGAAGGAAGCCCAGGGAAAAGTGCAGGAAGCCACTGAGACTATTCACTCTCTGCTGTGAAGACAAGCAAAGGCAAAAGGTGAAGGGGCCTCATTCTGACCTTCCACACCCCAGAGGTGTGACTGTGTCACACATGCTCTGGCACTCTGCAGGATGCAGCCATTTCATTGTGTCTGGCCAAGAGTGATGTGTCCTGCAGTGCACTGAGAGCTTCCCAAGGGACAGGGATTCCTGAGCTGGGAAAAATGATCTTCACCGTGGCTATGCCAGCGTGTGTCCTGCTAATTCAGTCAGGTGAGTGCATTCATGGGCTTCCTATCATCTCTTACAGTGCTTTTCAGTAGGCTACTAAGGGGTCTCTGCTGACAAGAGGATGAGGTCAGGGAGAAATGTAGAGGGGGGATGGAAGCAGATACCTGAACTTCCCATTTCTTTGGAAAGACAGCAAAGTTTGGGGCAAAGAGTCTGAAACACAAAGCGAGTCAGAGAAAGAAGTAAACTTGTCTGCAGACACATTTATGCCTGTGTTGCAGGTCTGGTTGGAGGTGACTCCCAGAAGCAATTCTTCTCCCAGGTGTCAGCCACACTTGGACAGCGAGTGGTTCTGCCTTGCCAGTCCACCAGCGAGAACACTTTGAATTTCTTCTGGTACCGCCAGCTCCCAAGGAAAACTTTGGAATTTCTCCTGCATGCATTTATTTCAGGGGGCAAGTTCCGCAGTGGCCGATTCTCTGTGGTGGTTGGTAATAAAACAGCCCCCTTAGAAATAGCAGCTCTCTCTTTCCAGGACACTGCCATTTATTACTGTGCTCTGGGGCACCACGTTAAGCTGAGCCAAACTTCTGCTCATACAAAAACTGCATCACCAGCAGCACAAGAGGGGTCATGCTCAGCATCCTCAACCTTGGCTATGCTTTCACCCCCAAAGTGATCCTCTCCTTCTTATAGCAGACCTTCCAAATTCTCCTATCTCAACTCCTGCCTACTTTTCTCAAAGTCCCTGCCTATGCAGAGATATTCAGAGCAGGGACTTAGAATTGCAGGATCATGGGACTCTGTAGATGAGCTGAGACACTCGGCTTTTCTCACTTCCTCACACATTCTCCTGGGGATCTGCTGCCTGTCACTTTGTCAGCATCTCCTCCAGCTGGGAATGTCTCACAAGCCCTTATCCTTCAGGGCTTCTGTGGGCAGGCTGGGAATGCAGAGAGGTCTTGGAGCCCAGTAGGACTCAGAAGGTGCAACGTCTGCATTTTTACGGACTGGAGACACCTGCAATCCATCAAAGGCTTCACTCATCACTGAGGGAAGGCAAATTCCAGCCTGGGAAAACCAAGGTGTTGCCTTTCATTTTTCAGCCTCTTTTGGTTTTACAGAGGCTAAAACTGCTGCAGCCACCATGAACTTTGAGACTTGGCTCTCCAAACATCTCCAAACACTTCCTCAGCCCTTTTGCTGCCAGCAGGTCATAGCACAGTATGTTTTTTGGCTTCTCATTTTAAAAAAGCACATGCCACCCACAGTGTGAAGTTAAATAAAACCTTTTAAAGTACTTTAGGCAAATTTTCACCTCTGGCACATCAAGTTTTTTGATAGGCCTCACCCATAGAGTGTGGTATCTAAAATCTCTCCTGCTGAGCAAGTCAAAATGGTGAGAGCTCTCTCCTGGGGCAGAAAACATTAAAAGCACTTGAAAGAATAAATGTCCTTCTGAGAGGTTAAATGGGAAAACATCACAAAGAACAAGGGAATCTGAATAGCAGGGAGAATATTTTGCATTTCCTCTCATATTTTTATTCATGTATGGGGATAGGGGTGTTTTTGCTTTCAGTCTTCACATTTCTTGCTTCTGCAGAAATGTATGGGAATGCCCCAAGCAAAATTCAGTAGCTGAAAGGCTTCAGTGCCCAGACACAAAGGATGGTGAAGCTTCATAGCCAGAAAGGCTCTGGCAGCACCAGGCAGGACTTCCAGCCTCATTCCTCAGTGTATTGGCTCAACTGGATCAACATCTCTGTACTGTGTGATGCCCTTTCCAGCTCAGCCCCTGAAGACACACACGTCAAAGCCTCAGTAAGGAAGTCTTGGGGGTTTTTTTATGTGGTGCCCCACAGCCTTATAGGGCCAGAATTCCTCCCCCTTAAGTCTTCAGCTGCTTCTGTGCCCAGCACAGCACTCTGACCTGGGTTTATTTAGTTCTCTTTCAGAGGAGAGTAGGGAAGTTTGCTGCCAGGTGCTGTTAAAATGAGTCTGGCTGTGACATGGCTCGTACTGTTCATTTCTTCCTGATGTGAACCCGGCTGGGTGTCAGAGCTGCCTTTGACCATCACTGTCTGTGCTGGATCCCCTGGGCAGGGCTTGCCTTTGGAAAGAGGAGTGTACCTATGTTTGAAAGGACATTCAAAGTAAACCTCAAAAATTCTGTGAGTTTTAATCTGGTAAAAGCAATTAAAGTATGTGGAATGAGGTGGAAAATATCCCTTTTTTTTTTAAATCAAGTTTCATCAGAATATTCTTTTCAATTTAAACTTTACAGTTGAGATGGTAAACCATACTTTATTCCACTTTCTCTTTAGAGATATTTTTATAAGATGATAAACTTATTGTTTTCTTGTTTTCAATTTAGACAATATCAAACTCCATAGGAATGGTGAATACTAAATACCTTTTTGTACAGCTGAATTCTTCTGTTGTCTTACACAGCACCAAAAATACAATGTGATATTAATATTTCTGCATTTGCTCATTATAATCTGACCTGCCTGTTCTGTTTCCCCAAAATACCAGAAAGTTCCAGATAAAATTACATCTATTGATGGAAACTGAATTTCTTTGTCTGATCTCTCCTGCTACCTGCTGGTCAAAGTGTTTATTGTTCTCATAATACTTTTGATTTAACAAAATCCAGTAAATTGGGCAAACAGAAGAAAAAAACAAAGCCAAACCCAAAAAAGCCAACCAATCACCCAACCAAAAAAAACCCCAAATCCCCCAATAAATGCTGTGTCTGCACATGCCACAGATGAAACTGCTTTGCTCTTCACGTGCGCTCTTGCCTTGCCAGCAGGTGCAGCTGGAAACTCTTGCTGTGTGACACAGAGGCTTTAGAGAGTGCAGGCCCAGGGAGCTGAAAGAAGATGAATAACTGCAGTGAGATTCAGAGAAGCTTTATTTGAAGATACGAACTAAAGCAGATGCAGAGCTGTTAGTAATTTGTACCAGAAGAAATGGAGTAGAATGTAGGGAGCACTTGCAGCACTGCTTTCACAAGTCATTAGTATTGCTAAAAGAGCTTTGAACTGTATGGTATTCAAGAAACTTGGTGGTCAGAATGTCCTTGGCTGGAGGAAAGATGCCTTACTGGGAGTAAGGGATATGTCTGTGCCCTAAAAAGCTGTTATGTCTCAGTCAGGTCTCCCAAAGTGGGGATGTCTTGCTAACCAAGGAGGAAGTCTGAACCAGCAAGGAACACAGCACAAGCTTTCGGGCTGCAGGCACTGAAGAGGCTAATAAGGAGATGAGGGAATGCAAGTGCCAGGGTGCCTGGTGCCCTGAGATCAGGGAATTGTGGGAAGCTGTTCCATGCAGAAAGGCTGCAGCTGAGGAGCCTTCAGGAGCTGCATGTTGGGGAGGCTCCAGTCCTTTGAACTGTGAGGTATCTGAACAGGGGGTTTCTCACTGGGGTTTCTCCCATCCAGTTCTGCCCATGGACCTGGCTCTGCTTGCACACAGGTAAGTCTGTCTGCATGGCACAGACCTATGGATATGATACTTCTGGAATTTAATCCAGCTGGAATTCAGGGTGCCATACAGGAGAGTCCTTCTGTCCTTGAGTCTTCGCAGTCCTGAGGGGGTGCTTTGAACAGGTGTGATGGGCTCCATGGTACAGGCAATCAGGGGGAAGGTGAGCGTAAAATAACTTATCCTATGGTGTCTACTCTGTGAGATAGGAGAGAGAAATTAAATTCCTTAAAAATTCTTCTGTACCAAAATGCTGCAGGGACTTGGAGGAAGATGGAATGACTTGAAGAGACAGAATTGATCTGTTTTTGCTTTAAATTAATACAAAATTTTCAATTTTATATAAATGTATAAAATGTTCGAATTATATGTCCAATTATACAGTAGCATCAGTGGGAGAGTTTCCATTTTTGAACAGCTTTGTGTATTTGGAACTCTCAGCAAGATGTTTAAAACTGTTTAATGAAGTGATCTGCTGCTTTCCAGCCTGTAATGAACCAGGCAGTTTTAACTCCCTTATCTCAGCCAGCTTTTAGCAGAAAATCTTTGACTTTAGTAGGAATTGCACATACAGAACAGCTTGGAAAGCTAATGAGTTTGTATAGAAATCATTTCTGCATGGGCAGGCACAAAGGTTTCCTATCATTGAACTTATAATTTGAACAATAGAATTCCTGCTTCCTCCCTCTCTCCTTTTCTTCCCTCCTGCCTTTCCTCCTTCCTCACTTTTCTGTACAGTAATTTTGGAAATGGCACTCAAAGAAAAATTTCAAATGCCAGTTGTGCTGTGGTGACCTACAGAGAAAAACTCCCCTGGACGTGGGAAGAAAGGATTGCTTTGTGAAGTGCTGGGACACTGTGATGCTGGGAGTTACTGCTGTTCAGGAACCACAAACACTCTTCAGTTTAGCCACTGTCACTCTGAGTAAAGACACGAACCCTGCACTTGCCACCAAGAGGAAAACATCATTAGCTGTTGGTTCTAATGCTTTGCATTGACTGCAGGTAAATGTGCTTGAGAATTGGCTGGAGTGGGAGTGACAGACTAAACTGTTTCAGAAGGGATGCCCAGACTTTTTTTCCATCTGATCTTGAAAATCCATTCAAAATGTTTTCCTTCTCTGTGGAGTGGGACATAGAAAGAAAGATTGCGTTCCTGGGAAAAGTAAAAATTTGAATAAATGTTCTTTTTGCTCTAATGAAAATCTGCACATATTCACTTATTTCAGAAACTATTACAGAATTATTGTTTGCTGCAGCATTTTTTGGCAAAGTTCACAGGGAGAAACTTCCTTTGACTTTTAAGCCAGAGCTGATCATGTATTTTACAGCAAAGGATTTAATCAAATCGAGTGAAATAATTTGATTTCTTCAAATCAATGTTACCATACAGAGAATTGTTTTTATTGGCTGGTTTTAGACGTGCTGATCTTCTTAATGGATTTTTCATGGCTTTGCACATTAATTCCTGTGTATAGTTATCAGGTTGTTTTAAAATAAACATTACTGATACTTCTATGTGATAAGGAATAGTTAAAAATCCTGATGTGCCATGGAAAGATGTTAAATGTCAGGAGAGGCTGGAGGTGGTTTTTGTAAAGGGCTGAGCTGCTGTGGGTGCTTTCATTGAGACGCTCAGGTTTGTGTCTGGATTTCAGCTGGCAGTGGTTTCAGGTGAGCTGCTCCTGCTTAGCTGCAGGAACAGGAGGGTGTTATTTCCAAGGGCCTTGCTTGTATTTACAATTCCAAAATGAGGGGGGAAATGGTTTTTTGAACAACAAATCCCTTCCCTGCCAACTATAGCAGCCAGTATGGGGATGTAAAAGGCAGATAATCAGTAAAATCTTGCTTAAAGGGATTGCTCTCAAAGCTATTGCCTAATACAGAAATGAAGCAGCTCCCCACCAGTGCCATTCAGAAAAGAAGTGCAGTCATGTAAGAAAAATTGGGAAAAAACACTGCAAATGGATGGATATGAGCAAGTTAGATCACATTATTCCCTGAACATTTAAATGAACTTGATACATACAGATGGCAAATTTAATTTTATGTTATTTTAATTGTATTTAATTTTAATTAAAGTTTAATTTTTAATTTTAATTAATTAAATTTTATTTTAATTCCAGTTCATTTAACTTTTGAAGGCCAGAAGCAGCTGAGATTCTTGCTACTAAATCATGTCTTTTCAGTTTTCTGCATATTAAGACCTGTTTTCTGACTGGGCAAACTGGTTGTGGTTGCCAGTCCAGTGTTACATGAGAAAGGGTTGGAAGCTCCTGCCTGTTCAGAGACAGAGACACCACATAGGGTGGTTTGGCTCTGTGGAAGGATTTGAAGTTGTATTTGAGAAAGGAAAATTGGGATTTAAAATCCTACAATGCTTCTTTTCTGTATATCAGCAGTTTCAAAAAAACCCAAACCCTAGAACTACTGCAGGAGATGAAAAAATAAGGAGATGTTTCAGTCTCCTCCTCTTTGTTTTTTTCTGTGGCTTTTTTATTTGTTTTTGCCTTTTTATTTGTTTATTTGGTTGGTTTTTAATTCCAGTTAGATTCTTATTACAAACATCTGTATAGTACTGAAAACACTTGGGGCAAATACCAACTGACGTTTTGTCAAGGGGATATACCTGACACTAAATCCCACTCACCATAAGAACTTCTGGGCTTTTTCCCCCCTGTTTTAGTTTGGTTTTTTTCCTAAAAGAGAGGTTATTTCTTCTGAAATATGAGAAACACACAGACCTTTATAGGCTCAATTACTTCTAAGCAAATCCAAATGGGGAAAGCAGCTCCATGAACTCTCTTGGTTTACAGCTACACTAGACAGACAGGAGCAAATCAGTTCTTGTCCTCAGTAAATCATCAGCAATATCCAGTGAAGTCCAAGTGAACAATTTACTCTGCTTTGAACACACTTTAGTGAATTATCTCTCACCATTTGTATCTGAGAGAGGAGTAAATCCTTAAGGCTTCCTCATCCTTTTGGTGCTGTCCAGGGGATGGGGGACAGCTGGATGAGGAGTTCAGGCAGTTTTGCTGCAAGGTGTCTGATGCTGCAGGCTCGTGTAAGCTGGGACACGATAAGCACTGACTGAGGTGGATGGACCAAGTGCTATAGGAAAATTTCCACCATGCCTTGGTTTGTCTTATTTATCTTCATGTTCACTGTTAATTATTCTGATTCCTACAGTTGCTGTTGTCACAGAAGGATGGAACTGCAATCTCCTCTGGGATAGATGTGAGCTGGGCTGGTGAGAGAGGATCCCACAGCTCTGGGATTCATGTAGGGAATAGTCAGAATTTTTTCAAGCATTTTAATTATACAGTGGTTTGGGTTGGATGGGACCTTTAAGATCACCTCATTCCAACCTCCCTGCCACAGGTAGGACACCTTCCTCTAGACCAAGTTGCTTATGCAGAGTTTTGATCTAGAAAGCTTGAGAATAAACACCCTGAAAGGCCTGTGAACATACATCAAAGTTAAAAAACTCACTTTGAGTCAAAAGCTGCTGCCAGCAGTTTTGGTAAAGCTGTTTGTCACAGTGAATCTCCAGAGGCACCTACGAAAAGCTGACTTTTGGAGAAGGGACAAGGCTGGCTGTTCATCCAAGTAAGTGCCAGAAATAAATGTCACAAAAACTGGGCTTGATGATACTGAGATGAGCTTTGGCCCATCCCTGGAAGTGTTCAAGGCCAGGCTGGATGTGGCTCTGGGAAACCTGGACTATTAGAAGGTGCCCCTGCCCATGGCAGGGGGTTGGAACTGGATAATCTTTAAGTTCCATTCCAACCCAAACCATTTTCTGATTCTGGGATTCAGGGATTTAAAGATAATTTTCCCCTTAATGACAAGTTTTCCAACTACCAACAGTTAATGGATGTGCCACCTTTCAGATAAAGAATAAGTGAATATTCATGTTGAAATTGTCAGACTTAGGAGTTTACTCTCTTTCATGCAAAACATTCAAGGTCAAACCTACCAGCCCAGGGGAATTTTGCTTCCATCTTCATCACTGCTTTCTGAAGTGGGTTTTTTTTGAGGTAATATCTTCAAGATAAGAATGTGCTTGAAAAATGCCAATATTTTTCTATGGATTATAAGGGACACTGGGACATCTGTAGGAAGTTTAGATGCCTTATGTGTAGGATGTGTTTCTCACCTCCCAAGACATCTCATTTCCCTGAACATGTGCCTCAAAGTGTTAGTTTCTTTTCATATTAAGGTTCAATTATTTTTAGAAATTGAGAGAGCTTTTAATAAGCAGAGAGAAAAAGTCTGTCAAGGATTAGAACTTCCATAGCCATGATTTTGTAATGCTCTGCCAAGGTGTAACTTTGGAGACGAAAATCAAGAGTTTAAATGTGAATAAGGAATATGTATAAAATTAAGCCATGTCAGCCTAAAAGAATCGTGAAAAGCTTTAGGAAGCAAGTGCCTGTAGTTCCAAGGATTGCATGGAAGTAGATTTGGGACACTGATGCCCATTGTCAGTCCCCCACAGAGTTTAACTGATGATTTGGGTAATTGCATTATTCTAAGTTTCCAGAATGGAAGTGGGGATTGGCATGTGAGTACTTAACATTTCAATAGTCCAAGAAATTTCACTTTTAATTTATATATAACTTAAGGTTTAAAAGCAATGGGATATCAGAGGCTGCAAAGAATTCATGCATGTCCTTGCCTGACTCTGATCACTGAAATCTATTGACAAAATATTCTTGAGTGGCTTTATCCTCCAACAATTTTTCTTAGTGTTTTGACTACCAGCACTTTTAGTGTTCAGAAAATACCACTGTGCACGCAGTTTTGTCCCAAGGCAGATTATCAGACTGCAGATAGGAGTAGGTAAGAACTTAGTGTTTTCCAGAAGTGCCCAGTTGCAGGTGAGTTTCCGAAGAAGTTTTCATTTCAACTATAGTAACTGAATATTTTGGATGAGACAATTTCTGCCTGTGGGATTGGAGGTGGCACAGTCCTTACATGGAAGGAGAATCAGTTTGCTGCAGCTTTTTTTGGCAAAGTTCACAGGGAGAAACTTCCTTTGACTTTTAAGCCAGAGCTGATCATGTATTTTACAGCAAAGGAGGTACCAGTAGAAACTGAGTCCATGAAAGCTGTTATGACTGCAGATACCATTACTCTTTCTCCTTGCAACTGGTAATTCCCCTTCAGAAACGGGAATAAACTAAGGGTAAAAGCAGGTGGTTTGTTTGGGTTTTTTTCCTAGTGAGGAATTGCCTTGTAAATGCTTTTATGGTTGAAAGGAGATACATAACTATGATTGAGTGATAATTACACCTTGGTGGAGGAACTGAATTTCCAGTTTAAAGAGGAAAGAAAGGAAAGGGGCACACAATTATGAGTAACAGGTTGATGGTGATGTCTTTAGTTAATTTACTACTTCAAACTGGGTCTTTTTAGCTTCTCTTCTATGAAAGGAAGAGTTAAAAAAGCAAATCTGTTTCTCTGCATAGTTTTCGTAAAGCAATTTCTGGCTGTGTGAATGCAGGAAATCTTGGGAAAACAACTTTTGGAAAAGGAACAAGAATTATTGTAAAACCAAGTAAGTGAGCATGAACAATGTAAGAATTACATGTCCATGGGCTTATTTTCTAAGCATTTAATTTGTTTGAAGGAATAGGAAAACTTGTCACTATTCTGGTGAGAATCCATAAGACTGAAAAGCCTTTCAATACTGATTTTTTTCTATGCCAACCCTTCCCAAAGGTAGTGTGTTACAAGGGCAGTGGTGTGGAATGACTCAGACAAATATTTTTTTGTTTTTTTATAATTCATATGTTGGCACAATAATGGTTGCAGATAAATTTGTCAGTACTAAATACTGGTTTTTGCATCCATGCTTCAACTGAAATATCTTACATGGAAAAAAAAGAGGGAGATATAAAACTTTTTTCTTTTACAGATCCAAAATATATCCTGATGTGAACACTGAAGTATTAATTAATGGCATTTATGATGAGATTTAGTTTAGCAAAAATTTAGCTAACAAAAGTAAACTTCTGTGGTTACAATCATCAGCATAGCAAGACATTTTGCTTCATGCTGGGCTCTCCAGATACTGGAAAGGCAATAGCTGACCCTGTCATTCAGCAGTGATTGGGAACCTGTTCAAGTCATCCTGCGATGGTTTATAGAAAGCACCTTCTCACAGTGTGTTTGGTGGTTATGAGAAGTTCACTTTTGGTAGAGGAACTCCTCTGTTTGTGCTTCCAAGTAAGTCTTCCAGGAAAAGCAGTGTTTCTGCACCAGTGTTTCAGCACTTGCTTTCACTCCAGAGCAGTGTTTGGGCACATCCCAGGACCAGCAGAGTCCATCCCGTGGGACCCCCGAGCACTCAGCAGAGCTGGTTGCAGAGATGTTCTTGTGCTCTGGGCCTGGAGACCTTCTCCCAGAGGTTCAGCTGGGAATAATGAATTCAGGTTCATCCCAGAGACTTGCAGCAGAATAGACAGGCAGGGGAACTGCAAGTGGCTGTTAAATTCTGTCCTGCCTTTGCAATTTCCGGGAGGTTTATAATGGGAGTTGTATTGGAGCCTTTGGTGCCAGATTTTTGTTTCCAAGCTAATATCTGACAAAGTGTAGAGATTTTTCGTGGGCTGTGATACAAGTAGGGGGATGCTGGTAATGAAAATCGATATGTTGAAAATGATAGCAGGAAGCCCAAGGTTTTCTCAGTAAGTGGGCACTGCAACGTGTAGATTAATTCACCTACAGACTTGATGGGATCCAGATCCTATTCAGGATCCAGTGAGTGATTTATGCCCAGATTGGGTGCAGAAAGGAGAACTAGGTGGGGTTGCATTCAGGACATCTTAATTTTTGCATTTCTAAAAACCTCACATAAACAAGTCACCCACTTAAATCTATGTGAGACCACACAGGATATGCAATGAACAGCTGAAAAGGGCCTTTCCATCACAGAAACTCCTTAGCAGGATGGTTAATTATCTGACTGCAAGGCAAGTTGTCTTTCTCTCCCTTAGATTTCAGTCAGCATATATGGCTTAAACGCTTATTGAGGAACAAGGAATGGAGGTTTGTAGTTCAGGTGAGAGCATTTTCCTCTCCAGGTAACCTAGAGAATGGAAACAACTGATTAAAATTCCAAGTATGCGTCTAGATCTTCTTTGCTAGGTTCATCTGGGATGGGATTATCTTAGTTTGTTCCTGTCCAGAAATCATCACATATCAGGAGCTTCCCCATTTTGTTGCAGAACAAGAAAGGTTTTTTGCAAAGGAATTAAATGATGTGTGAATTCAGCTATAGTAAGCTGCAGTTTGGCATAGGAACAAGGCTCAGTGTTAAACCAAGTAAGCGCATGATCTGAACAAAAGTATTTTGAAAAGTATTGGAGAACCTGATACTTAGAACTGGTTTTGTGTAATTATCCTGGGAGGGGAGTCTCCTTCCATATCTACTGTTTGTAGGGTTGAAATGATAATGTGGCTGGACCCTTTAGTGTGAACTCAGCAGCAAGGAGAAATCTAGGGGTTTTTTTTGTAAGGTCTGAGAGTTCATGGAGAGCAGCGGTTATGGGAGGGGTGCTTCCAGTGATTACAGTTAGTTTCTACTCATGCAAAGGAAACAAGGACGGGATTCCCAGCAAAATGGAAACCATGTAAATCAAGTGAGGTGCCAGAGGGACGAAAATCTTTCCCCAAACTATAGAGCTGTCTCATTGCTCAAGTTGCCCGACTTTCATGGTATTCCTTGGTTGAAAGAGATACTGCAGACTGTAGAAAAGAGTGGATTTTCCCTGTGCTTTTCACATTTATCTCTTTTGAAGAGTACCTCAAGGGCTCCCCATGTGTGGAATTACATGAGCAAGAAGCAGGAAGGAGAAGACGGCCTTTTAGAGAACTGGCAAGTCTCTGTCCTATAAAAAAGGGATTCAGTATGCATTAATAGAGGTAGAAGAGCCTGCAGAAGTTCTGCTCCTGTGAAATTCTGGGCCAGGTGTCCTTGCCAGATACTCTGACTGCCAAGTTACATCTTCCCCTGCAAAACTCTTCAGCACTGGGGAATGAAGTGCTTCTGGTAATATTTATCTCTCTTTCCAATGCACAACTTTGAAAATAGATGTTAACAGATGTATGATTTCCATATGGGGGGTCTTAGTTTATTCCTCCTATGACAAAGCATCCCATGTTCAGGGCACTTCATCTTTCCTAAATGGTAAAAATAGTTGACACAAAACCTGAGAGGAGACAGAAAAGAGACAACTCAGCCTCCATTTTGTAGGGATCTTTAACAGGCATTTTGCACATACAGTTTTATTTCAATGACTAGTCATGTCTCCTGCCATGGAACCTGAAATGTGCAGAAGAGAACTGGTTTTTTGTAAGAGAGCCTTTCACAGTGTGTATTCAGGAAATGCAGACAAACTGACCTTTGGAAGAGGAACCAGGCTGCTGATAAAGCCCAGTAGGTATCTCTTCAGCAACAGGGTTAGGGCAGACTGAGTCTTTTAGATCTTTTGTTAGATCTTCCTCAAAATACAAAAAAGCTTCTTTTTGATATGAAGCACAGAGGGAATGGGGAAGGAGGTCACATTCTGAACAATTAGCTTCTAACTTCTTTGTCTTGTTGCTGGAGTGGAACAGCTTGGAAATGGCTCTTCTGCTGAAAATCAGTGAATGGCTTTTGTGTTGTGCAAGCAGTCAGTCAGTCATGAGACACCCTGAAGGGGAATGTATTTGAGATTAGTGTTCATGAATAGCTTTTGTTTACTCAAAATATTAGATAAAGCTAGTCTCTGGGATTTGGGTTTTGATCCCATACTGGGTTTGGATCCCTTACTGGGTTTGGATCCCTTACTGGATTCGTTGACAACTGAATAAACCAGAAAAAATAGGATCTTAAATTGGTTTTCTCTGGAAGTTTCCTTCTGCTTAATTTTTCTTGGCTTCT
Organism: Pseudotriccus pelzelni; assembly: GCA_035584735.1. Lineage (NCBI taxonomy): Eukaryota > Metazoa > Chordata > Aves > Passeriformes > Tyrannidae > Pseudotriccus > Pseudotriccus pelzelni. The sequence continues at coordinate 2,976,796 of JAWMRA010000076.1, read as the reverse complement.
TTCTCATATGGGCCTGGTCCCTTGCTTAGCTTTTGAGCTTGACTAGCTGGCTGATCTGACTCCTTTTTTAGACAATGAGAAGTTTTGGAAACAGCTGTGTTAGTTGTTTAAAAAGTGGTGGAAATTTCATCTCCCTTTGAAATGTCTGACAGCCTGTTCTGGCTGTTAAAGACTGGGTTTCTCTTCTTCACAGGTTTTGTATAAAGTGCATATATGCAGATATAAAGTGTATATATATCTATATATGTATTGTATACAATATAATGGCCAGTCTTCGCGAACGAAGAACCGGGGAAGGTCTTTACACCTTCCAGCCTGCGCATTGGATTTTTTA
>JAWMRA010000076.1:2963539-2976362 GCA_035584735.1 Pseudotriccus pelzelni | reverse complement strand
TTGACCCTTGTCCGGAAATTCATCTGGACAAACTATTTTCAATCCCCAAGGAGGGGGACTTTTGCAAACCCATGACACTTTGTCTGGAAATTCATCTGGACAAACTATTTCCAATCCCCAAGGAGGGGGACTTTTGCAAATGACAGGCAGTGACCCACTGCAGAGGAGAACAGGAGAGAGGATGGTGATGTTGAGATGGGTTTAATGGTCATGGCAGGGACTTAGAGCCTGGATTTTCTGAGTCTTAGCCTAAGAAAATATGTCATGATCTTTTGGTTCTAAAATCTAAAAATAAAGTTCTTTTCTTTATTTGTAACAGCTACTGTTACAGTGTGAGCTGTCAGAAAGTACAAAGATTGCATTTGGAAGGGGAACCAAACTCGTCATGCCTGGTTACTCTTATGGTAACTGGGGCTTCTTGTTGAGTGGGAAACTGAAAAACATAATAAATTTCTGTTTGGAAGAGGGACTAGATTTAAAGTCAAGCCAAGTGTGCAAGATTTGGAGAAGGAGAGGCTGTGAAATTGTGAAGGAGCAGTGCTCTGGCCAGTGTCTCTGAATAGCTCTGCCTTCATGGAGAATGAGCATAAACTCTTGAGGAAGAGTAGAAGGCTGAAAGAAAAGTGAGTGAAGGGTGAAAGAAAATGAATCCAAGATTCTTACTCAGCAGGATGCTCGTGAAGGTCAAGCAGGGCCCTGGGAACAGTGGGAAGTGAGAAAGCTTCCTCAACATCTCAGGTTAATGGTGTTGGTCTGTCATTACCTTCTGAGTCCTGTCAGACACTAACAGTGTTTTACTTTGACGAAAAGCATGGAGAAGTATTTTGTGATGGGGTTCTCAGGAGGTTCATGAGCAGATATTTCAAGTCTTTTTGTTTCCAGGCAACTGTCCCATGGATGGGTTAAGCCATCTCAGTCACCTGGGAGATCAGATCATACTAAATCTCTCCTGTGGTTTGGGTGATGAATGAGTAGATCTGTATATGAACAGAAACAGGGTATTACTTCCCAATATGAAACTTTAGAAAAATCCATTTCAATTTTTTCTCGATGTGAACACATGATAAAAGCTCCAGGTTCATCCTGGTTTGGTACTAGAGAACTATTTAATCCATTAAACACTTGATTTCTCTTCACATATTGGGTATCTTCCTCTATTAATTCACTGTTAGTTTTGGTTTAGGTAGAAATATTTCCCTTAGACATTTTGTGAGAAAGGTTTTGGATGGTTTAGGTAGTTTGACTTCCCCAAGAATAATTACAGAGGCAATAACAATCACATTTTTTGGCTGGAGACCAGAATTATGCCTGAAGTCTGTCAGTGAAGGAGCATATTCACATCTCCGAACAGTGAATCTCTGCACAGTCTCTGTGCTCTGGATGACTTGGCTAATGCTGAGCTAGGACCTGGCTTCTGTTACCTGAGAGTCTCCAGACAAGAGCACTGAAAGTTTAAAGAAGGGTTCAAGGCCTAAATATATTCATCCAGTCTTGTTGTAGCCATTCCAGCATCCATGCTGGGCTGGCAGATCTCACCAAGGACCTTTGGGAACCTGCACTGGGGGCAGATGGGGAACATCACTAAAGTGCTTGTTAATTCATTGGAGTTGCTCCTCTGGGGTCAAGATCAGCCTGTATGAGTGTGTGTGGGGGGTGCAGATGTCCCTGGAATTGGGCAATTGGTCCAGGCTGATTCGAGCTGTGGAATATTGTGTCTCAGACTGAGGAATCGCAAGAGCATCAAAGACCTCTGTTATCAATTCCAGAGTGACCAGAGATTCAGAGTGTGTGCCTGGAGGGAATGGAGATGTGCAATACAAACTGGGCATTAAACCAGTTCAGAATTTCTACTGAACTTGTTTAAGGAAACAAAATAAAAAAGGCAGATGTCTCAGTCTGATATTGGAACAGGGTTCTACTGCTCCCTCCATGAAATCAGCCTTGGGAGTTGGCTTACTCTGTAGACTGGGCAGGAATAGCATTCCAACAGCTCCTGTTCTTCCATCTAGAAAATATTCTTCAGTAAAAATGAAATTAGGCAGTGTGGACAGCTCAGAGTAACATGAGTCACTTCTCAATCTTTCCTGTAAATAGAGTTCATAAATAAGCAGCAACTCCAGCACATCCACCAGGTCATTAAGACAGAATAACAGGTCACAGTGCTGTGGTTATAGTAGCTGGTATTTCCCAAAACTATCTGCTAACTTTCATAACAATGTGCAGATACATAAAGGAACTTATCAGGACTAGAATCAGCACCAGAGCAAGGGCAGCACCACTCTGAGTAAGACTGAGAAATTCATATTTTGCAAAACACGTACTGCCGAAGTTTCCTGTGAAAAACAGAGTTTATTGTTTTATCTCCTTGAGATCAAAGCATTGCACAGATTGAAAGGGAGAAAAACACCCTAATTTGGAGAGATGTGTAGCTCTTCAGAAAGCACGGTGCTCATGATGAGAGAGAAACAGAACAGCTCTAACAACTTCTCCTCTTCTCCTTCATTTCCATGTACCCCGGGGCACTGATGGACCCTGGTTCCTCTGTATTTCGTACAAGGATCTGTGACCAAGCTTTTTACCTGCTCCTGTCTTTCTCTCCCTAAAAAAATCACTGAAACCTATTTCCAAAACAAAACTGGGAGTATGGGAGGTGACAAATGAGGCTGAGGGAGTCAGAACACACATTGGACTGTATTTCTTCATAGTTTGGAAGGAGTCTCATCAGGTTCTTCAAAGCCAGGGCAAAGCGAGGACAGATAAGCTGTAATTTAGAAGAAGGGCCAGAGAATGAACCACTGGGCTTTGTGGATTAGTTTTTCTCTGATATCATACTAATAGAGAAATACAGCTCTTTCCCTACGGTGCTGACAGCTGGCAACTGAACAGAAGAAGAGCATTTATCTCAGTGATAGACAAGATTTTGAGACAGTTTCTAGAAGCCAAGATTTATTCCAAACCTCTCCTATGGGAATAAATTAAGAATTCTTCACTTGGGAGCTAAGCTGTGTTCAGCATTTCTGTAATATTTGTCAGTCAGGTATGTGGAGGGAGAAAACAAAGGTTAATCTAAACTCTCAATTCTATGCAATAACACTTTATCAGTTTATAAATGTGAACTGAAGCTCTGGTTCAAACTTGTGAGGGCCAATGGAAAATACAGCCAGAGGGTTGCTGAGAGCCCCGAATGTTGGCTTCGGTAAGTCTTTAATGATACTTCATTCAGTCATCATGAGAGCACTGCAACACCCACAACATTTTACTGTCAGCCATGAACAAAGGTTTAGGAAAGTACCTTCTCATAGAACCAGATAAATGCTTAGAATACAGGTTTACAGAGCTGAATGTGGAAAAAAGGGTTTACCCAGAGGTTGTGTTTTTATGTGTGGAAAATCCTAGTCTGACTGACTTGCTAGCAGAGTTTGAAGCAAGAAAACAGTAATGAACCCCAGGTGTCTTATATCTGCAGCCTTTAGTTCCTCAAACCCCTCTTCTGCAGGGTAAAATTTAGTAAAAAAAATTGGCACTTCACTGTCAGGTAGTTAGAACATGAATAAACGTTCTTTTGCTTCCTCCATCTCTCCCTGAATGCAAGCCTTGTGCTCCTGCTTTCCAGTGGCTTCTCTACCTTTCTGCTGTAGGAGCACTATTAGTGAGTCTCATGGTAAATGACTTAGATCTATTTAGATTTAGTGGCTTGTCCACTGCCCCTCAGGACATGGGGAGGAAGTGGAATTTCAGTGGTGGATTTGACTACACCTTTGCAGAATAGGCAGAATGGCCCTGGGCTGCTCAGCTCTCCCCAGACATATCACATGCCATAGCAGTGGAGAAAGAATCACAGAACCACAGGATGGTTTGGGCTGGGAGGGATCTTAAAGACCATGTTCCAGCCATGGGCAGGGACATCTTCCACTAGCCCAGGTTGCTCAGGTGCTTTCTCCACCTGTTGTACACATTCCTGAGTGCACCCTGGCTGCAGAGCAGAGCTGCGGAGTTGTTCCAGAGAGGAATGGCCAGGTTAGATGTGAACATCCAGGGTGTGGATGTCCATGAGTGCCTTTTGAGGTGCTCCAGCAGTCCTGCTCTGTGTGTCTCCCACACAAGTCAATAGAAGTAGCTCCTGCATCATCTGCAGTAGAAGCTTTGGTTCCATAAAGGTGTCCTAGCACAAGGTCCCTATGATCGGGCAACTTCCCACTGGAATAATAGAAAACCCCGCATTTCTAAGGGTCTGTATGTTAAGACTAAAGGAACTGTGAACATGTACTGTCATCTAATGACTCTTATTTTCACTGCTTTCAGATATTACTCCGTCTCCTTCAGCCTACAGGCTGACCTCTAAAGATGATGAGGATTTGGAAATGTGCCTGATCACAGATTACTCCCCTGAAAATGTCAACTTTTCCTCTGCTAAGAAGGCCACGTCTGCTGTGGTGGAGGTGGCAACAGCTGAGGACAGCACAGAACCGAGTTACCTGTTAACCTACTGGGCCAGGAGAGAGGAAATGCAGTGTGGTGCCAGTCACATGGGCTTTGGAGAACTGGAGGGTGAGGACCCTGAAAGTGGTAATGGCATTGCTGGGGGGCTGTGCAGGGTCAGAGGTGGTCTGGGCTCTGTGCTGTTCCTGTGAGTAGCATAGGGTCACATCTCCCAGCAAAGCAAGCAATGCTCCCTTAAGGCCCACAATCCAGAGGAATGTTGCCTTGTTGCCTCTCTTTTCTTTCTCCTTCGTCTTTGTGGAATCAAGATTAAGGGTCAGTAGACTGGTACAGTCACAGCAGGGATATCTTAAAAACACACTTGGGGTGGGAGCGGGGGGATGGTGGAAGGAAAGCTTTACATTCCTTTGCCCAGTGGGACCCTGAAGTTTAATTAGATCATATTTTATGCTTGTCCTGAAAATAGCAGAAAAGAGTGTTTATGGGAGGGTTTGATGACCAGAAACTCTAATTTAGCCCTTCTAAGCAAAGATATCATTATGAGCTTCTGGATAAGTCCCTTTCTGTTAATAATGAAATTTTTCTTTACTCTCTGCAGGTGCCAGCACTGTCTGTGTTACAGGACTGTCCCTACACTTCAGGACAGGTATGTACACAGCATTTTAGTAATAAAGATTGGCCTAATTAAAGGAAGTATCTTCCCGAATTTTTGCTGATATTCCCTGCTTGCAGAATTTTTGTTGAACCAAAAAGCTCAGACTGGAAATTTCCCAAAGGGCCCCACAGGCTTTAAACATCAGGGCTGGGAGTCCTGGTGTTAATGTGGCCTTCCAGATCCAAGCTGGTAATTTTCTGCAAGCAGTGCAGCCCTTGCCCACATGCTGCTGCAATGACTCACCAAACAGCTACTGCCCATCTCTGAGGGACTTCAGGTTGTGATATGAGTCAGCCTCACTGCTGCCTTTCAGTTTGCAGAAGAGCTGGGTTTATTTTTGGGTACAGACACCTAATGAACCAGTGGCTGAGCAGGCGGTTCTGCTGTGTGTGCTCAGGGTTGCACTAAAGCTGTGGTGCATCTGAGCGAGCTGAGCTCCAGCTCAGGGCTGGGGGTGTACAAAGGTGCTGCAGCCCAAGGACTGCCCTTCCTGCCAGTTCAAAGGAGCTGAGCTTGCCCCTGAGCTTGCCCTGCTCACAGAACAGCTGTGCTTTTGCAAATCTTTCCAAAACACCATTTCAGGGAAATACTCATCGGTAAATGTGCTGATTTGATCAGCCTTTCAGAGAGAGGTTTTCGATGATAAACATAAAATGTGTTTTTGATGACAGCTCTCTGCTTCTCCAGAATAGAACAATGTCTTTTCAAACTTCAGATAAATACAAAATACAAATACAATTTTGTTCTATGAATAAATTTTAGATTTGTTTTCTCCCTGCCCATCTTTAAAAAATTTTAGAGGGAGGAGGGATGCCTCCAGCATCCTGGGTTCATAATGCACTGTACTTAAAACCAGTTAGATGGTTGGCAGACTTGCATATCAGATAATTAAGTGGTTATTGAATGGCAGAAATAAAAGTCTCTCAGTCCTGCTCCCTGTCCTACCAGCTGAGTCCATCACACAACTGAGCAGCCTCATTAGGAAGGGTTTTAATCTGTCTGGAACAACGATGTCTCAGTGCTCTTGTGACTCTCATTTTCTGTTACTTTTCCAGATGAACAACTGAACACACTGTCTTTATCACAGCTGGGCCTGAAAATAATTTTAATGAAAGGACTAATTTTTAATGTGGTGATGACAATGCTCCTGTGGAAAAAAAAAGTGAGTATGAATGGGGGGGGGGGGTGTCTGAAATCATCTGTCAGAAAACATCTGGATCAGTTCGTCAGTTATGAACCTTCCTTTTTTCTGGAACATCCGTTTTTGCAGTCTATCCATACACCTTTTATTTGCCAACAGTAAACCCCCTCCACTTCTCTGGCCAGACCATTTTTACCCTCTCAAGTACCTTTCCTTGTCCATATGCAATTTTTTTTGTTTCACAACATCTCTCCCTTTTATTTCTACATCATCCCTTCCCTTGCCTACATTCATCTGTCAGATTTATCCCCTGACCAGTCTCCAGATGAGAAAGTTTGATGCTTATCTGACTTCAGTGTAAGACCTTAATATATTTGGTTTGGGCCAGTGTCTCTTTTTTCTCTTTCTTTTGCCTGGACACTTCAGCAGCTGTGCCTGTAACACAAACAATGACTTAACATACCTTTATTTTTGTTGCAGAATTGAAAGTAACTGGATGCTGCAGTCCTGAAGTACCAAAAAAATCTGCTGAGGAATCTTTGAGAGACCATCGAGAGCAAGACTGAACACAGGAATATTCCTGGTGCAAGGGACATCACTTGCTGTTCTTACATATCACACATTCTATTCTAAATTGCTTTATTTGCATTGCTACAAAATTACTCAAAACTAAGCTTAAAATTTGCAGCTTTCTGCCCCCAGACTGGTTCATTCACCTCTTCTGCATGCAGCAGACATAGCTATAAATATACATCGCCAAACACCACTGTTACTGTGCATCATGTCCTGCTATCCTTTGCTAGATCAGAGCAAGATATCCCTTATTTCCCCTAAAGGATATGCTGCTACATATCCCAGAAGTCCTAAATTCAGTGAAATTGTCACTTCACTATCACAGACAAAAAAAAAAAAAAAAATTATTATTTTCTGAAGTCTATCTGGCCTTAACGTTTCCTGAATTTAAACCAGCTTAAGATTTGGCTTTGCATTTAGTAAAAATACAAACCACCTATGTTCTTTTTGTTTAGGTCTAACAACCTGAGCTTTCCCAACATCTTTTTATAATCATTGCATAAAAATATACTGCAATATTTACCTGTCCATGTGTGCCCACCTTTGGACAGTGCATGCCCGTGACATCCACACGCTGCTAATGCATGAACTGTACTGGTACCCACACCGTGTCTTGACATGTCTTTAGGCCCGTGGCTGTTATTAAACAATTCTTACTAAAATGAGAAACTTGTTTGTCTGTTATATTTGTTGTTTGAGGAATCGCTTCAGCCTTCAACTGGGCTTTAGGAATGAGCCTGGCCTTTGGAGTGAAGGAGGGAAGGGGTTGCATCCACCATGGAGGGTGGAAAGAGCTACAAATTCTCTCTCCAGGACATCCATGATCAGTCCATGTGAGAACAGTGTGGCTGGGGAAGGAGGGGAGCAGGAGAGCTCTTCTCCAAGAGCAGGCTGTGTTAGTAACGCATGCTTGGCCAGTGAGAGGACTAGTCATGGGTCCAGGATCCTGCTGCTGTAGGGGACGCAGGAGCCTGAAGTGTCCTATCTCTGTTTCCCACTTCTGTGTCACTGCAGGACAAGGCAGCTGCTTTGCAGTGATGACACCAACCAGAGGTGCCTCTGCCCTCTGCCTCCAGATTCTGTCTGTCCCTGGCAAGACTGGAAAGGAATTTTTCTCCTTTTGTGACATCAATTTCTCCATCTTCTTCTGAAGCCCCAGAAATTCCTCTGCTGGGAGGAATGAGAAGTGTGCTCTGACAGAAACACAAGCTTGAGCCTTGCTCATACCTCATACTGGTGCCCAACAGGAGTGGTGGGAAAAGCTTTGCTGGACTCGTGGGGGTGATTCCCCCTCACAGGGTATTTCTCACCCTGCTGGATTCACAGCCCTCACACAAAGCTGATTTCATAAAGGGTCACGATTCAAACGCTTTTAACCAAATTTCTGGTGCTCCATGTGGGAGGACCATGCCAGGATCTGACCCTGCAGTGCTGAGCAGCAACATGACAGTGTCTCCCTGGTCTCTTGCCATGGTGACCATCCCTGACCATTTAGGAGGTGGCTTATCACAGGGTGACAAAGTTACTGACCTCTCCTGCCAAGGAACAACTTTAAACTTTGTGTCTATTGCCCTGATTACTTTATGGTACAGCTGTTCAGGGATTTGTTCTCTTGTCTTTCCCTGGACACAGCAGTCGCTCTGGTATCTCCCCAGATGTAGGAAGCCTGTGGCTCCCTAAGTGCTGGATTCCAGGCAGCTCTTGGAGCTCACACTCTGCTCATGATGAGATCTGCCAAATCACCAGGAAGCAGCTTGAAGAAGCTGCTTAAATGATATTTGAACTATAAAGCAAGTCATTGAATGTCATAGATTTCCAACTGGATAACCTCATCCCAGTAACTTTCAGAGATGTGGGAGAAAACTTTCCATAATCCTTTACCTGTAGCATCACTTTTTAAATCTAATTTTTTTAATGTTGCACTTCAAACCTACTCCCAGCTGTAAGGGCAAGGGTTAAGGACTGTGCTGCCTTTGTTTCCACATCTCAATCTTTCTTCTTCTAGGTTAAATGATCCCAGTGAAAGGATTTGCCAAGTGGGGGGATGAGTTAAATATTTTGACTAATGTGGCTCTGGGCATGTGACCTGCAAAACACTGAATTTGCAGCTCTAGTTCAAAGACACTTTCAGATATCAGGCTGGCAATCTCCCACCACCACAATGTGCCCCTGCCCCTCTTTGTGCTTTCTTGTTTATTTTGAGAAATAAAAACCGCAGAGCACAGCGAAGGCAGGAAATAACACAGCAGGACAGGAGGTGGAAAGGGGCTCATGGCCCAGGTGAGGCAGGAAGAGGCCACAGCACCAGTTCCATGACGCCACAATCGAGATCTGGGTCACCTTTTGATGTTCATCTACACCTGACCACAGAAGCCACTTCCTCTGGAAAGTGGAGCACAAATGGGGGTGGTGGTGCAGGGCTGGGGTGGCACATGGCAGGTAGGGGGAGAGGCTGTGGAAAGAAAAAGAACAGCAGACGTTAGACCACAAGCTGAAGTGCAATGAGGTTAATCCTCCCCTCCTACCCCCTTACCACAGCCTGCATTTGGGGAGGATGGGGGAGTTGTTTTGGGTACAGCAGGAAGGACTGAGCTATGAATAGAGTGGGCAGGGAAAGGAGGGGAGAAAATGCATTATAAAAAGTGGTGAGGAAAGATCTTAGAATTGTGTCAGATTTCAGAATTTGCTGATAGACCCCTACACCCTTTATACAGACTGAATCTATCCCAAAAAATCCTTCCACCTCTCCTGACCCAGATGAGAAGGGAGGATGAATGGCCAGGCCAGAATCCTGTCACACTGGCAGGGAAGGAGAGGTTGCAATGGTCCATCTTTAGCACTCTCTCCCCTATACCAGCTGCTGTCCCCCAGACCTGTCTATGGGTAGGAGATGAATTAGAGCGTTTCCTGAGGGTTTTGTTGGAGGACATACCCTGCCCAACATTTGTCACCAAACCTGGCCCTGTGCACAAACCAGCCTCTCTTCTCGTCCTTCTCCTTATTTGACCACGAACTCAAGCATGGACTTCATGAGGAGCAGGGCTTGAAGGTATTGATGGATTTGTTGAAGCTTATTCTGATGTGGGAGTAGCTTTGATAGGATCTGAATTGATCAGAGAATCACAGAATACCAGAATTGTTTGGGTTGGAAGGGACCTTAAAGCTCATCTCATTCCACCCCCTGCCATGTGCAGGGACACCTTCCACCAGCCGAGGTTGCTCCAAGCCCCATCCAACCTGGTCTTGGACACTTCCAGGGATGGGGCAGCCACAGCTACTCTGGGCAACCTGTGCCAGGGCCTCCCCACCCTCACAGGGAAGAATTCCATCCCAGTATCTCATCTAACCCTGCCCCCTGGAAGTTTAAAGCCATTCCGCCTTTTTCTGTCACTACACAACCTTGTGAAAAGTCCCCCTGCAATTCTACTATCCCTCAAGAATTCTGCTTGAGTTACAGGCTGGGGGAAGAGGGACTCTAGAGATGTTCTGCAGAAAAGACACCTGGGGGTGCTGGTGGACAGCTCGCTCAACATGAGCCAGCAGCGTGCCCAGGCGGCCAGGAACGCCAATGGCACCCTGGCCTGCATCCAGAACAGTGCAGCAGCAGGACCAGGGAAGTGAACCCTTCCCCGCACTTGGCACTGGTGAGGCCACACCTCAAGTGCTACGTTCAGTTCTGGGCCCCTCACACAAAAAAGGACATTGAAGGGCTGCAGTGTGTCCATAGAAGGGCAACAAGGCTCGTGAAAGGGATGCTCGTTTTATGAGGGATGGCTGAAGGGGCTTGGTTTTAGTCTGAGGAACTCATTGCTTTCACAAACACCTGAGAGTAGGGTGGGGTCGGTCTCCTCTCCCATGCCTGCAGTGAGAGGACATGGGGAAATGGCCTTAAACTGAGTCACGGGAGATTCAGATTAGATATTAGAAGGAAATGCTTTCACTGTTAGGGTGGTCAGGCATTGGAATAGGCTGCCCAGGGAGGTGGTAGAGACACCGTTCACGAAGTGCCTGCTGCTGGGAGATGGTTTAGTGGTTTAGGGGTTACAGTGGGTGGAGGGTTAAACTGGATGATCTTGAAGGTCTTTTCCAAGCTTGATGATTCTGTGATTCTAAATTGGAGGGGGCAGCTTTTTCCCTCAGAGCAGCTTCAGTGCAGCTCAGAGGCCCTGACAGCTTGGCAGCCCCTTCCAAAATGCTTGTGTTCATCAGCACATGGGAGTGCAGGGACCCCAACACTGTGGCAGAGTGGCTGTAACAGCTCACAGGTCTCAGTGGGGCTTTCAGTCCAGCTGGGACATCCAGATGTGGCCCACGTGCCTCTGAGGGATGTGGGAGGACCTGTGGGAAGCTGGATACACCTGGGGACATGCTGGAGGACACCCACCAGCTTCTTCCCTTCATGACCACTCTCCACCACCTAACCCAAACTTTCTGAAGCCCAGGGGCACATTGGCAACAGACTCTGTAAGATAAAGGTGCAGGAAAGAGGGAGACAAAAAGGCTGGATGACAACTGAGTTTTCATGATAACTTGTTTCCTGCTTCCTTCCAAAACTGAGGCACAGAAAAAAAAAGTCTGTTGGGTAGAAAGGGAGAGAGAGGGGTACAGTCAGGGAGTCATGCCTGAGAAGCAGGAGAAGCTCTGTATTTGTCACCAACAGGGAAAAGGCTGCAGTGTCACAAAGGTATTTTATTGATGGAAAGGATCACAGGTACATAATGAGGCCGCAGACTCCTCCATAGGACACTGTGGGGAAAAACCTGAGCCCCTTCCTCCACCATGGCAGAGGTGAGTCTGCTGGGGAACTGCACTTTCCTGTGCCAGGCTTTGCCATCAGAGCTCAGGAGCAGTTCAAGACCTGGAAAGAGAGAAGGCAACAGGCACAATGTTACTGCTAAGGGGGCGGAAATTCCCCCAAGCTCCAGTGATCCTCTGGCCCTTTGCAATAGTAACAACAGGCACATCCTCCACTTCCCAACCCAACTGTCCCTGTCCCAAACTGCCTCATCTGTGGAGGAACTCAAAGACTTGTACCCCAGCCAAACCATGGCCTCCAGAAAGGACAACCCTCACAAACCCTCAGCTCCCAAAGTCCCTCCTGCCTCATGAAGAAAAATGGGGAGTATCCCATAAGAGTATCTCCCGTAAGAGAGGAATGTGGGTAGGTTTCTGTAACACTCCTAGTTAAATGTCCTTTCAAATCATACAAAAGCCAAAAAATACATGCTCAAAAGCAGAAAACCATAAATCCTCACCCTGTGCCAAGCCAGAGAAAAACAGCTCTGCTGTGTGTCGTGGGTATGCAAAAGTTCCCCCTCCTTGAGGATTGCAAATAGTTTGTCCAGGTAATTTCCGGACAAAAACCAATCAGGAGTTTAGGTGACGCCTTTGCTAATTACATCTTTAAGAAAAGGGAAGAGAAGGTGGTGGCACAGAAGAAATTGGCGCTATGTAGGAGGTGGTAGCAGGCCCCGTGGGGGCCAGGCCTCTCTCCTCCCCTGGCCCTGGGCCTGGGGCAGGGGTAGAATTAAAACCCTCCTGACCAGATGTGTAACAGAGTGAAGAAAAAAACAACTTTAAAGGAGAACTTGGACAAGGGTGCTCCAAAAAGAATTCCAACCAGAGAGATAGCGGAGCCTTCAAGGTCAGAGCTGGCAGCCGGAGAGAGATGGCGAAAGGGGGGAGACGGCTCCTTCTCCCCCTTCCCTCTCTCTCTCTCCCTTCAGCAGGGGAAAAAGACTGAGATCTGAAAATCCCTGCTACTTGTGGGACATTGCTGAAAAGCAGAGACAACTCCAATTGCAGATTGAGGAACTCATGCTGGAGCAAAGAAATACGTGAGGAAACTGAGATTCCGTGGTAAAGGCCTGAGATGAAACAGAGCCTTGAAGTGATTTGTGGCCACGGCGAGAGATCTTACGCTGGAGCAAGATGGCTCGGGTAAGATTTGTGTGATCCTAGAGAAGGATCGATGCTGGTGCAGCTGAGTTTGTGACCCTAAGGGACAGCAGAGA
>JAWMRA010000076.1:2914063-2930446 GCA_035584735.1 Pseudotriccus pelzelni | reverse complement strand
CCCTGGCTGGAATCGAACCCAGGCCTCAGCGGTGAAGGTCCTGCGATCTAACCACTAGGCCACCAGGGGCTCCCCCATGCTTATAATCACTTGATAGAAACCATCATTCATAGACTATACATGGTAAGTCTGAGATTAAATCAATTGTTCCCAAAGAACAGAATTTCTAAATTTATTTTAAAATCTCTGTCTATCCAACCTTTAATGACTACCACTGTCACTCCTATTTACCTTTGGTATAGTGAAAGTAAAGAGAGAATTAAAACAACAACCCACACTCTCCTTTGTAAAAAAAAATTAGACGCTGAAAAATCTGTCTATGATTGCAAATATTATGCCCTTGGATGAACTGGAGAGCTACAGAAGAATCTTTTTTAAGTAACCCAAGAGTATGGATGAAGAACTGCAAGTATCTCAAGGGGAACTTCAGCAGCTTCAAATACTTCATCACTTTTAAGACACTTCTTTTTTTGTTTTAAAAATTTTGTCTTTCATAAGCAATCTTCACAAAGCATTCACAGAACAAAGGCTGAGGAGCACCAGATACATATCTTCAAAAAAAGAGCCACAAAATCATTAAAAGGCCGGGTAGAAGCTACTGGTGAAGCAAGCTGGTGGATTTATTGGTCTGTGGTAAGTTTTGCTTTCCTTTCATCTCAGGACTTTTGGCAACACAGTAATGGAGTATGTGGGGAAAAAAGAATCTGGTACCTGCAAATGACCTCCAGCAGCTATGGGAGCAGATGTGAAAGCTATTTGGTGTGTTGGTGAGGCAGCTAACTTGCCTTCTCTTCACATGTATGGAAGACAGCTTCCTTTCTTCTTGCTGTTATGAATGGTGTTAATTTGGCTTCTCTAATTTGTGGATTTTTGTATTCAGGGTGGAATTGATTTACTTTCACTGGGCATATTTGAACAGGACTTCAGGTTTGATTTACGATAAGAATCCATTACTTATAAAAAACCACCACCTGGGTACATTTTAGATCGTTTAGAATTTCCTTGCTTATCTTCTGATTATCACTGCAGAACGGTTTGGGTCTCCTATAGATCCTGAGTCATATCTGATAAATGCCTTTGATTACTTAAGGTATATGAGAAGAAATTAAAAGCTCATCCTTAAGCCAGTGAATCTCACCTCTGTAGTCTCCAAATTCATAGTTGCAATAGATGGTTCGTCTTCTAAAAGAGATGAGATGTAGAAATATTTCTTTCTGGAGGAAGTTATTTACCTCCATTTCCAATGAAATATTAGACTTATTCTCCCAGACTTCAATGAGTGGCCTTTATATCCTTAAATTAGGGCACGCAAATCCTACCTTTTCAGCCATGGAGTGCAAAGCTTTCAAGTTAATAAATATATAATATATAATAATATGTCCCAATAACATATCATAACAATCTGTAGTAGAAATATTAAAGGTAAGAACCATATATGAAATAACAAATTTTGATACAAATTCTATACAAAAGAGTCTGTTCTTCATATATAAAACAATTTAGCCAAGACTTGGTATAAAATGTTAATAGCAATGACTTTAAAATGAAAGAAAGATCTTTAAGGCAGAAATGCAATTTTGCACACCTTTAATTTTTTCCAATAACAATCTCAGAACTCATAATCAGTATTCAGTAATTTCCTAGGCTCTCTATTATGACTTGAATTATATTTTCTTCTTTCCCCAAAGAAATTTACTAAACATTTTCAGGAAATAAATGTAAATTGATGAATATTTATTGTTCTCAGTTTTTCCGGTAGAATCAGGATTCTAAACATTACTCTTTTGTTCAAAATGTCAGAAACATGTAAATCACAATTTTCTGACAAATATCAAGGAAAAGAAAAAGAAAAAAAGGTTTATTTATTTAAGAATTTCTTCAGTATGTGGAAGAAATTTCCTTTCAAAATCCTAACACGCTTTCTTACAGTTCAACATCTCCTCTCTTTCTTTTCTCTCCGAAAGCTGAAGTGTTTTGGGGAATTATCCACTGAATTATCTTACTGAATAAGAATTTACAGTGAAAAATACAACTACAGCCACCTGAAACAATGCAAATATTCTATTTCATTTCCACACTAAATTAATATTTCTCCATTTTTTCCTCAGGGCTCTTTTCACCTCCTCATTCCTCAAACTATAAATAATAGGATTCAATAAAGGAGTCACCACAGAATAAGAAAGTGAGAGAAATTTATCAACAGATGCAGAATAGGTGTATTTTGGCCGCAAATACATGGAGCTTGCTGTACCGTAAAAAAGAATCACAACTAAAAGGTGTGAGGAGCAAGTGGAAAATGCTTTCTGCTGGCTTTCAGCTGATGACATCTGAAGAACTGTGGAAATTATGCGACCATATGAATAAACGATCAACAAGAAGGGACACAAAATAGCAAAGACAGCTACCACAATGACTTGAATTTCACTTGGGAAAGTGTTACCACAAAGCAGGTCCAAGAGGGGTTGAATCTCACAGAAAAAGTGGTTGATGGCAAAACCACAGAAGGGTAAGCGGAATGTTATGATGGTGTGCACCAAACCTACAGCACTTCCACAAACGTAAGTCCCAGCAACCAGACTTTTGCAGACTCTACTGTTCATGACAAGAGTGTAATGCAAGGGGCAGCATATTGCCACATAACGGTCTAGTGACATGACAGCCAAGAGAAAACATTCAGCAACTCCAAAGAAAAGGAAGAAAAACATTTGCGTTGCACATCTTGCCTTGGAGATACCTATTGTTCCCACCATCAGATTCTCAAGAATATTTGGGATTATGACTGACAAATAGCAGATATCCAAATAGGACAGCTGAGTGAGGAAGAAATACATAGGGGAATGAAGGGTGTTATCACCATTTATTATCAAAGCTATCACTGTGTTAGCCATCAAGGTGAGAATATAAAGAGATAGTAAAACTATAAAGAGCAAAGGATGCAAATGAGAGATTTCAGAAAAACCCAGGAGTCTGAATTCATTCACTTCACTGAGGTTCCCAAGAATCATCCCTCTTTGGTACCTAGTAGAACTATTCTCTTTTCATTTTAGCACTCAGTAGTTGATGAAGTTGTAAATGAACAGGCAAACTGACAATCCAAATACCATTGCCTGAGTGAATAGGCAAAAAGATGAGGAGAATTTAGAAATTATCAAGATTTTGAAAAGCTCTTATGAACAGATTAAGTGACCTTATGCATATATTTTTGTCTCTGTTTTTGACTGAGATTTCTTTTTGCAGCGCTGCCTTCAAAGTTTGCATATTCACTAGTGTCTTCAATGTCCAGCGACAGTTTTTACCCTGCAGAACAAGAAAACAAAAAAAGGCAAATATTTTTTATGGACTAATCAGTTCAAGTTCCAACAGCATCAGTAGAAACATTTGAATATAACAAAGATAATTCTCTGTTATTTAAGTGAGCTACTTTGGAGATGATTGTTGCACACAAGGTCAGTTGGTCCAAAGCATCTTGTGACTGTACTCATGGCTAGGCTATACAGCACAAAAAGGGCCCTTAGAGACAGGCTTTGCATGCCCAAGGATTTACTTGTGGAATACACACCTTATAGAAGTCATGTGTTCTGAAGTTACCTTGTGAGGAGTGTAGTGGAAAAGAGGAACAAAAAAAATCCTAAATCATGAGGTCTCCAGAAAAACATTCTACTCTGAGGATTCTGCAGTGAATCAGGAGAGGTGTTTTTCCCCAGTGCTATATCCTACATATATATTTATAAAGTCCACTGAGACTTGCTAGTGCTGATTAGAGGAATAAGTCATGGTTGTTACTCACAGGTTGGTTACTAAGTGTGGTGTACATATATTAGTTGATTCACAGACGCCCTTTTTGGTCTCTCCAGTTTTACATAATTTGCAATACAGTTCTATATAAACTTAGATGTTCTTGTGCAACATCAAGGGCTGTCTTTGACTTTGAAGCAATTACTATTACTTCATAATTATGATCAAATTAGTGAGAAAGCAGTCACATAGGCTTGTCATATTTACGCTCTCTCAAAAAAATTTGAAGTCAAAGCTGCAGTACAGTCCACATTCATTTGGGACTATAAATCCTGCAGGGATAGGGATGGAATGCTGCAAGTTACAAGTGATACGCAAATCACTTCAATAAAGCTGTCGGCCTTGTAAAGGTCCTGGCCAGAGTTAGTCATCTGGAGTACCTTTATAGTCTCTGGGGAGAGTTGGTCACTTTCACAATTTAGATAATCTTAATCTTTACAGTATATCGGAATCAGGTGAAACAAACCACAGAAGTGTCTGTTTTTCTCTATTGACTGTAAAAGATATTCAGATCCCTGCACCAAGAATGCAGACACAGAATTGTCATCAACTTTGTCATCTAAACCTAGAGGACCTGCATCTTATGACAACCTTGTAGGTATCTGCAGGGAGATGATAAATTGCAAACCAACATATAAAGGCCATAAGTGGACAAAAAGGCCTTAAGGACCCTGCCCTATGGTCTCCAGCCATACTTTCTGTCCACAGGCCCATGGTCTTCATTTAAGATCACTTCAGCTTATATTGATCCTGAGCAGGAGACCATTGTGTGTTTAGTAGTGATGCATGTAACACTACATCTGAAAAGGCCCAAGCCTTTGCTATGCTGAACATCCAGGATGGCACTCAGGTCTGGGCTCTGCTCATCCCTTGGTCCCAGGTTAAACTCAGCAGCTCATGGTAAGTAGGCAGATTCCATACTTACTGGTGACACCACCACCTGCATGGCCTGGCCTGTGTCTGGAATTGAAACAAGTTCTCATGAGAACATCCTTTAAAAATAAAGTTGTTTTATTATGAGGGAATTATATAAAAGATTGAGTGACCAAAATGGAGAGCTACCTCTATGCAGCACACCATGGGAAAATTCATCCCCTTCTGCAGGAGAGCAGGGTTCTCAGCACTGGAAGGCACATAAGATTTGTTCGCTACTCATCTTGATTTTTATTATATCTTATTTTAAGACTTGACTATCCCCAGGTCTGACTCTGACAGACACGTGCTGTAGCTTTTCAGATAAAATGCATGATGGAGAACAGCTCCTCCTGCTCCTCCTGGCCCCTCTCCAGCCCCTCTGATCAGAACAGGGCCCAGGTGATGGACTTAGATTGTTTTTTTAATAGATACTGTTTATTTGAATGAGTACAGAAAAGTTCCACTTGTAATGTTCAGAAATTTTTGACAGAAGTCCAGCCGGTTCCAGAAATTTGGGGGTTATATTTCATTAAAAGTGGAATTACTGACTGATATCCATACCGGCAGTGTTGACATCTCATTCAAACTGATCCTATGTCACCTGGCCTTAGAACTGTCTTTGTCCACTCTTATCTTTAGTCATTAACTGTAGAGTGACCTCTGCGTTACAGTCATCTTCTGTGAGCATGATAGTAATTTTCCAGGGAAGAACCACCTAATGTGATGTAGGTGTCTTCTGGACATAATCAGGTAAGTGACAACTACAAAGTCCTGTATCTTTGTTTAATTAAACAGAAGCATAGTGTGATTCACTCAAATAAAGACAGAAATATCCACAGAGGAATAGAAATATCCGGAGAGAAAAAGTTCTGAGAAATCTGAAGGACCTGAGTTGGCATGATGTGGTCTCTTAGAGGATACCTCTCCCACACCATTAATTAAAGAGTATAAAGCCAGAGGTAGACATGAGCAATGCCCATGTTCTTTCCTCCTGCAAAACCCTGAAAGTTTTTTCCTGTGCTTAGACTATGCAGTTTGTTCCCATACCAAATTTTTATCCCTTAATTTAAGCAGGATCAGGCCTAATGCCATGAATGTTCAAAAAATAACAAATTAAAATAGATATGCAAGCGTTCCATAGGTCTTTCTTTAGTTTGTTCTAGGAGTTGACAGGAAAACCAGAGAGAGGGCTCTGTCATACCTAAACAGTGAGAAAAAAATAACTGACTCCTACAATTGCAAATAGTCAATACCCAAAAGATTGTCTTCCACTGGGAGCACAAACAGATAGAAATACCTAAGGTTTGTAGTGTGGCTTTTCCAAAAATATTAACCACAGCCTTCTTCTACTGACAGGTGAGCTACTTTATTTTACTTCATTCTTCTGTCTCTTCTTCTGCATGTTATTGTTCTCTGCCACCTACACAGGACTTGTCTTTAAGGGAGACTTATCTGCCTATGAAGGAAATGGTTTATTGGAATAGAAGATCAATTACAAGAAATATTTAATTCTTGAAAAAGCTGCTCCTCCTGAAGAATTCCTGGAACAAATGCAATTTCCTGGGGTGCAATCACCATTATTTAGTAGTTTTGTGTGGTACTGTGCAGGGTATACAGGATTATCTGTGTTCAGTAGGTAATTCTTTCCTGGAATGAACCCCACTCACAGAATGATAGCAAGAGGGACTCATTGCCAAACACCCATTCTATCAACAAATTAATAATTTCTGGGTTTTAATGACCAGCCTTCTTTGCTTGGCAAAGGGATTATAGTTGCAAATCTCTACTGGATAAGGGGACAAAAGTCCATGTCAAAAACTGGGGCAGTACAGTATAATCGTCATCCCAAAAGGCAGGAAGAGTAAAGTATTCCACTGTCATAAAAAAGACGTATCTTCCTTTTTATTGATTAGCAGTGAAGGACACTCGGTTGGAAAAGCTGTTCTTATTTATCAAAAGCTGTGAAGGAAACCACCTTGCCTTTCTCCACTAAACAATCCTTAGCATTAAAAACACCTAAACACAATACTTCCTTTTCTGGGATCTTGTCCTATTAGAAAGTAATATATATAAAGATTCAATTTACTATTTTGTCTTTCTTTAGATTAACTAGAAAATGGACATGTAATGACTTCTGCAGTTAAAAGACACCTGAGGAACATAGACAGCAGTAATCACACTGTAATGACCTATTTTCAATTTTTACCTTTCTCCAGCATTCCAGAGATCCAAGGCTCTTTCTTTTGTCTGTTATTATTCATGTACCTCAGTACTTTGGTGGGAAACATCCTCATCATTACAATCAGTATGGTAGATGCTGCCCTTTACTCTCCCATGTAAGTTTTCCTTAAGAACTTTTCCTTCCTGGAGGTTGGCTATACCACATCCACCATCCCCAAGATGCTAGTGAACTTTCTCATAAAGAGGATGAACATATCCTTTCTGGGCTGTGCCACACAGATGTACGCCTTCTCCCTCCTGGGGATCACAGAATACTCTTTGCTGGCTACCATGGCCTATGACTGTTATGTGGCCATATACCACCCACTGCACTACACAACCATGATGAGCTGGAACATGTGCTTCCTGCTTTCAGCTGTGTCTTGGCTTACTGGGATCTTGGTGGCCTTAGTGCAAACAGCTTGCATCTTTACCCTTCCATACTGTGGTCCCAATGGGATCAATCACTTCTTCTGTGACCTGCTGCCTCTGCTTAAGTTGGCTTGTGTGGCCACCTACAAAAATGAAGTCACTACCTACATAATAGTTGTCCTTTTCATCATGGTCCCCTTCTTATTCATAGTTGTGTCATATGTCCAGATTCTCCACACCATCTTCAACATACCATCAGCAAAGGGCAAGAGAAAAGCATTCTCTACCTGCTTTTCTCACCTAGTCGTGGTCACTCTGTTTTACAGATCTGGCATTGTGACCTACTTGAGACCCAAAGCTTCTTATTCAAGCAGCAGTAACAAATTGCTTTCTCTTTCTTACACGTTGATGTCTCCAATGATGAACCCCTTGATTTACAGCTTGAGGAACAAAGAGGTGAAACAAGCCTTTAAAAGACTTATAGGCAAAAATAGAAATATGTAATATGTTTATGAATTATATTAAATGTAGTAGTGGCTTTGATATTTTGTATGTTACTGGAAGGACAACATGATTTGCCAGCACTTACCCAAAAATTCATCTCTACCTTGGAGCTTTGAGTCAATCCTTCAGATAACTTAGCCTTTTTTTTTTTTTTTAAAAAAAAAAAAAAAGGTTGTTTGTTTTCTGATTCTTTCTCATATAATTTTAAGATAGGTTTGGCATCCAGCTCAAGTGAATCAACTGCTACTGTATCCTCTATGTCCTGTTCATCCATACAGAAATAGTTTTTTGCTTTGCAGATGTGTTTACCTGTGATAAGATGAAATTCACTATATTCTCTGAATATTGTGAAAACATTTCTGTCTAACTTTTCTAAAAACACACTATGACGAGTGTGAGAAATTATGGGAGAAGGGGACAATGGACCTAATGAGAAGTACTACACAAATATTTAAGACATTAATCTTCTGGCGAGTTCTGATGAAGAGATTTCCCAGATGAGCTCTTCAGCTCTATTTTGTGAGGAAAATTTATTTGAAAGTTTGAAGGGGTAAGGTTTCTCTTTGCTTCAAATACACAGTTTATCTGTTCTATACCAGATTTCTGCCACAGAAAGAGACAACCTATCACTTAGACATCTTCATTGCTGTATGTTTTTGAAGTCAAAATAATGAATTTATGCCAACATATGTATATCTTAGGCTTCTGAATTGAAAGCAGGAAACAATGGCTCTTGTTGTGCAAATAGAAGGTTCACTGTGGAATGACAGAAACTACTTGAGTGTTAAGGAAATGAGTGGTCATAGGGAAGCTGATTTGAGATACAAAATTTTTAAAAGTAAGGCTAAAACTTTAATTATTTTTCCTTTTTTTCCTTCTGGTTTTACTATGCACTCACCTGGAGGATTCATGGGATCCTAATTTATCTCTTCACTCTTCACTTTTTCTTTGCTAAGCTAAGACAGTGGGTGTGGAATTAGTCATTCAGATGAGAGAAATGTACGAGAGTGTTTTGCACCAGGAATTGCTTGTTCATTTTGATCCCAATAAGACAGACACAAAGGTTGTGTCAAGGACACAGATTGTGTCAAGGATCATTTCAAGAGCAATTTATAAGAGTTTACACTATAAAGAAGAGGATAATAAAGATAAAATTGCATCACTTCAGATTCTGGGAACCTGTACACTGGGACACTAGGAAGTAGTGAAAAACACCTGAAGGACAATGCGGTTATCAGTCATGCCAGCAGAGAATCATGTTTGACAAATCTTCTGACTTTTTAGGACAAGGTAACCCACCTATTTGACCAAGGGAAGCCAGTTGATATAATCTTTTTGGCTTTCACTAAAGCTTTTGATACTGTTTCTCACAGGATCTTTCTGGGCAAAATGTCCAGCCAACAACTGGATAAACACATCATGTGATAAGTAAGCAATTGGCTCATGGGTGAAGCACAGAGGGTAATAGTGAATGGGGTGACATCAGACTGGTGACCTATCCATAATGGGGTTCTACAGGGCTCCATCTTAGGCCCAGTGCTCTTCAACAGCATCATAAACTTGGACGCAGGACTGGAAGGGATACTAAGTTTGCAGATGATACAAAATCGGAAGGAGCTATTGACTCCCTGGAAGGCAGAAAGGCCCTCCAGAGACACCTTGACAAATTAGAGCACTGGAACTTCACTTGAGCACTTCACAAACCATATGATGTTTAACAGCAAGTGATCAATTCTGCACCAGGGATGGGGCAACCCAGGATGTACAGAGAAAGCAGCACTGCAGAAAGGGACCAGGGGGTCCTGGTTGATGGCAAACTCAATACGAGTAAACAGTGCCCTGGCAGCCAGGAGGGCCAACCATGTGTGCTGGGGGGCAATCAGGCCAAGCATCACTGGCTGGGCTAGGCAGGGGATTGTCCCGCTTTGCTCTAACCTGGGGCGGCCTCACCTGCAATATTGGGGCAGTTTTGGGCAATGCAATAAAAAAAGGCATCAAACATTTGAGAGCATCCAAAGGAGGGCAACAAGGATGAGGAAGGGCCTTGAGGGGAAGCCGTGTGAGGAACGTCTGAGTGCACTTGGTCTGTTCAGCTGGAGAAGAGGAGACTGAGGGGAGATGTCGTTGCACTTAAAACTTCCTCGGGAGGGGAAGAGGAGGGGGAGACACTGATCTCTGCTCTATGGGGACCAGTAACAGGGACCTAGGGAATGGCCTGAAGTTGTGTCAGGGAGGGCTTAGATTGGATACCAGAAGGAGGTTCTTTACCCAGAGGATGCTTGGATGCTGGAATAGGTTCCCCGGGGCAGTGGTCACAACCCTAAGCCTGACAGAGCTCAAAAAGCATTTAGATGATACTCTTAGGCAAATGGTCCACTCTTGGGCATGGTCCTGTGCATGGCCAGGAGCTGGACTCAATAATCCTTGTGGGTCCCTTCCAACTCAGCATATTCTGTGATTCTGTGATAAGATCTCCCTTACCCTTTTCCTTTCAAACCTACAAAACGCACCTTTTTCAGTCTTCCCTTGTGCATTTTGTGCACCAGCTGCCTTACCATCTTTAAGGCCTTCCTCTGGACTCCCTCAAGTATGGGAGTATCTTCCTTGTTCTAGGGAGCAGAAAAATGGGACACCATGCTCTAGGGGGGATCTCAGAAGTGTTGAAAAAAAGGGAAGAATCCTTTCACTTGTCATGGTGGCATAAGTGCTGCTAGCACAGCCCAGGATATAGCTGCCCTTTTCTGCAGAGGCATTTTGCTGATTCATACTCACTTTGTCCACTTGGATGCCCCCAGATGTTCTTCTGCAAAGTTCCCTCCTAACCAGTGAGACCTCAGCCTATTCCACTGCTTGAGAATTTTGATCCAAGATACAGGGCTTTACATTTGCTTTTCCTGAACTTCATGAAGTTTCAGTCTTTTCTCATGGATTCAAAACTTCCCTGAGTAGCACCTCTGGCTTTCTTTGTAGCAGATGTCATTTTCAAACCATTCACTGGGTTTCACCATGGTTTCTGGGCATTACGCCTTGCTTTCTCTGTGTGCTTCAGCCTCTTGTCTCCATAGATTTTCTGAAAAGATCCTGTTGATTTCCCTTTCATTTTCCCTGATGATGCATGGTCTTTTCACCTACCCCTCATATTCCTTCACTTCATGACTTATTGCCTTGTCTGAAGTACCCTTCACACAGGAGAGGCCACACCAATCCCAGCCCTATACCTGTAAAGCAGTCTCTACACCCTGGAGCTTTTCCTGGCTTAAGGCTTCCAGTATTCTCAGCCATCAGCAGAAGTCAGTGACAGAGGTTCTCTGCAGCATGTTTAGAACAATGTCACTCAGTCTTCAAGTAGGTCCACACAATTTCGAGCAGTTACAGGGTGCTTCTGCATTTCTGCTTCCCTAACTGTTGCAATTTCTGCTTTGATATTTTTTCCTTATAGGGAAAATTCAAATAAAACTACAGAGACACCCAAGATCAGATTTACATGAGAGGCAATTTCCTTCAGCATTTTGGATGCCCTCAATGAAGCAGAGAAGTAGCCAATCTCTTTCTTCTGTTCAGGTCTCCAGTTGGTCTGTGATACAATATGTTACAGAACAGTAGCCAGAACCTTTCTGTACCCATGGCATAGTATGATTTGGGGCATATTCCTTCCTGATTTTGTTTCTTAGAAGATAAGAAGAGTTTTGGAGACATTACTAACTGAATTCCAAATCCAATGCTCAGCGAGTGTATGTGGCAGAGCCTGTAATTATTGTTCTCTTAATGGCCTTGTGCAGCTGTGCCTCTCTGGGCAATCCTAGTTCTCAGATCCACTGCTGATTTGTCAACAAACTTCCACTCAGCAATCAAGATGTATCTACATTTCTCTGAGGTCTAGCTGTCTGTTCCTCCTAACTTAGGAGTGAAAAAAATATATGAAAGAAAGTCTGCAAATCCAGAAGACAACATGTTCTTGTGGAGTTTTACTACATTCCAGGTAGCGAGTGAGTCTGTCCCCTTACCTTTCCCTTTTCCCTTCCCTTTTCCCCTTCCCCTTTCCTCTTTCCTTTCCCCTTCCCTTCCTTTTCCTTCCCTTTCCTCCTATGCTCTTATTAGTAAGGACAAGGTAAGAGCCTATATTATTTATGTTCAGTAGCAGAGGTGGTAAAAATTAAATTATATTTAGGGATAAAGTATTTTCCATGATGTTTGTAAGCCCCTACGAGGGAAATATCATCATGGTTCCCAGCATATTTTCAAAGGAGGAGGAACAATCTCAGGAAAGTATGATCAGGCATTTATGAGAGGAACCACTGAGGTTTTTTTAGGTCAGTAACGGTGTATAAAGATGATTCTTGCAATTTGTAATAAAAGGTAATATGAGCTTAGAAATATTCTACAGATATTTAAATCCAACTCAAAATAAGGCTTTCCTTTTCTTTGTATTAATTACATTGATACTTGCATGTGGCCCAGCTAGGTTGGCTTTGACAGAATTCAAGTCAATAAGTCATTAAATCTTAATAGCTATGTCACAGATCAAACCTCACTGTCTGTAGATGAGCTGAATATTTCTCCAGATTCCATTAATGAGAAAGAGAATAGGATTTAAACTAATTCCTTTTAATAGATATTAAAAATATTTTTAATAAATTGGAATTACTTAAAAATATATAATGAATCATTTGGTTTGGCTTTGTGAGAATGTTCAGCATAGTAGGGGATTCACCCCATTTCATTAATAAATTCTTATCTAAGTGCAAATCAGATAAAAATAGATGAGATGTTTAAGTTCTTACTTCCATGTCTAGACTCAGTTCTACCTGAAAACTAGCAATACATACAGGCTTGGAGAATCTGAGAACATTCCACCTAACCTTCTTCCCAAAGGCAACCCAAGTACATATCTGGGGAATAAAATTCCATTGAAGATGGACTATAACACTAAACTGTGTATGAAGCATTATTTCTGTAATGACAAGGGCAGGATTCATCTTGAGGTTTTACACACCAGTATGACAATATAGACCTCAGCTCATTTTGGTTTGGGTTTTTACATAGTTGGTTTCATGTGAAATGCTGTAGGGTAACCAAGGCTTTGTGTTGGGTGTGCAGATAAGAAGCAAGTCAAGTGAAAACTTGCGATTTTTTTCAGTGATGACTGGAAACCTGTGAGGAAATATTAAGAAGTTCAAGTGAGGCGAGATTCCTTTTGAGTCATTTGCAAATGACTCAAGCACTTAGTTCAAACTAATTAGTCTATCTGTCCTTTATTGTGCCCTTATTGTTATTATTGTGAAATAAATAATTGTAAAAACTCATTCTTCTTCTCCAAAGAGAAGTGTATAAATTAACTGGATATCATGGGTTCAAGTGGCTGAATTTTTGGTAATAGGGGGCCATAGAGATGATTTCAGTTAGAAGCTACTAGAAGCTTTTGTTGTTCTATAAAAAGCCAATGATAGCCAGCTCCAGGATGGACTTCCTACTACTAGCCGATAATATTTGCTTCTGTGATAACATATTTAAGAACACAAGAAGAGAAGCTTTGTGTCACAGAAGAAATTCCAGATGGAGAGGAGAACATGAGATAGCAATGTAGACTCCAAGGTCAGTGTAGCAGGAGCGGGGAGGAGAGGCCCAGGGGCCCCCTCTCCCCCTCCAGCAGGAGAAAGACTGAAAGTTGAGACCCCTGTCACCTGTGGGAGATTATTGGGTGAGGAGACACATACCCCCCCCCGCAACTATGGAGGAGCCTACACTGGAGCAAGTGGACGCATGAGGAGGCTGAGAACCCGTGGGAGGCCTAAGACAAAGTAGGGTCCTGCTGGAGAACTGTGACCTATGGAGAGAGAGACCTACGCTGGAGCAAGTTGTCCTAGGCAGGACTTGTAGCCCTGTGGGGGTTCTACACTGATGCAGCTCATTTGTGACCCAAGGGACAGCAGATTATGGAAGAACTGTGGTCTGAGGGATGGACCTATGCCAGAGAGGTCTATCAAGGACTGTCTCCCGTGGGGAGGGACCCCACAGGAAACGGGGCAAGGACTCAAAGCCATTACCCCCTGTAACCATGGTGATGACCATGGTGAAGCAAGTCGTCCCCTTGCAGCTGACGGAGACCATCAGAGTGCAGAGACAGCCCCCTCCAGTCCCCCCAGCCTTGCACCTGATGGAAGAGTGACCCCCTGGGCCCGTGAATTGCAAAGAGTTCCTGTCTAAGAGATGGATTTTAACAGCAGCAGAAGCAGCCACTGGCTGTGACTTCCCCCCCTTTCCTGCCTCTCTGCATTGCTGGGGGCAGGAGGGAGAACAGGGAAGAATGAGGGATAAGGGGAAGATTTTGTATTTTAAGACTGTTTTACTCTTTAGTTCTTATTCTGTTAGCAATAAATTCAGCTTTTAATTTAAATTTGTTAGCAATACATTTAAGTTCTATTCCCTTTGAGTCTGTTTTGCCTGTGATCAGTAAATGACTTTTCCCAGCTCTCATCTCTACTCAGGAATTCTCTGTGTTTTTTCTCTCCTCCAATGAGAGCAGAGGAGGGAGGAGCGGGGAAAGGTGGCTTTCAGTGGATATTTGAAATCCGGACAGGGTCAAACCCACGACACTGAGTAACCCCTATTTCCACTGATTTTAACTGTCATAAATTACTACATTAGAAAAAAAAAGTCAGATTAAAACTATTTGAAATTAATATGCATAAATCCTTAATCAGAATTATTTCTCTGAATAAAAGGTTAAAAAATTGATCCATTAATCTCTGAGTATGGTAATTATATTTTGCATTATATTATCATATGGTAAGGTTTGAAATGGGAATGTAGGATGCATCAGACATTTCTAGGGAAAAGCATTGCTAAACTATTTCAGATGTGTATATACCAGATAAATAAGAACTCAGACACCGGTTTTTAAGGAAGCCATTTGGGAACTGCTCAGGTTTTGGTTTTGGTAGGGATTTTTTTCTTTTTTCTTAATGTCCCAGAAGATTCAATTCTGCATTTTAGATGTCCAGTCTTATATCTCATTTATATTTATTCTATTTTAGGGATGTTCAGATATATGATAGAAAACATGACAGAAGCGACAGAATTTGTACTATTAGGATTGTCTCAGGTACATGAAGTGCGACTCTTCATATTTTTCTCTTCCTCCTTTTCTGTGTCATTTTTCCTCCATCCTCCTTACAGTCAGGGGAGATCCTCAGTGGGGTTCCCCAAGGTACTTTTCCTAACTCATCTGGCTTTCCTGGATATCTGTTACTTTTCTATTATTCTACCTAAGATGCTGGCTGATTTCTTCTAACAACAGAAAACCATCTCTTCTAGAAGCTGCATAGCACAGCTCTTCTTCCTTCACTTTCTTGGTGGAACTGTGATCTTCCTACCCATAGCAATGACCTTTGACAGATTTGTGGCTATCTTCATTATGCAACCTTAATGAGGAAAACAATCTGTTGGATCTTGGTGGGGATAGCATGGGCTGCTGGATTCACAAATTCATCCAGGTTGTACTTGTTCATCTTCCCTTCTGTGGCCCAAATGAAGTCAACAACTTCCTTTGTAATGTTACACAAATGATTAAGTTAGAATGTACCAACACTTACATACTGGAGTTTATTGTGTTTGTCAGCAGTGACCTAGTCATCTTTATATGTTTCATTTCTCTGCTGATTTGCTACAGTGTCCTACTAATCTGTCTGAAAACACTTAATCTCCAGAGGGGATAGCAAAGCAGAAGTACCAGTGCTACCCACATCACTATTGTCTTTGTTATGTTTGTACTAGCTATATATATCTACTGCTAACCTATCTACACGTTGCCTCTGGGCAACATAGTGGCTGTGTTCCACCTCATGGTTTTTCCTCTCATAAACCCCATGATCTACACCCTGAGGAACAGGGATATCTTCAGTGCCATAACAGTTTACAGGGGAGATTCATAGGTCTATCAATGGCACAGAATAGGAAAGATATTTCTTATATTGGATGTTATTGCCTTGCTTTGTCAAGTCTAAATATTTCCAACACAGTGAGTAAGAATCATCAGATTTTTGTAAACAAATGTGTTGGGAGCCAGGTTTTCAAGAAAATGTGTTTTAAACTTTGTATTATGCTAATGCATTATGTATTATATTATTTCCCTCATTGTACCCCCATTTTCCCTTGTTTTCCCTGCACCCTCAAATCCTGTGTTTCTGTTAGCCAGTGGTGCTGCATTGCAGTACCAGCCTTATATGGTCATGTCTTCCTTATATAGTTGCACTCCGCCTCTTGTTCCAGAGCCTTCCCTACCCTACCCTATAAAAGACGGGAGCCTAGTTGATTGTGCAGTTTAGATTCTCCTTCTGTTCCCCTAAGTTGGCTGATCAACCCAAGTCTTTTCTGTGCCATTACTAAAGAGTTCTTTCTGTTCATTCCCCAAGAAGTGTTGCAGCTTCATTTCTTCGAACCCGCACGCCGGGTCGATGGATATAAAACATGGCTGGGCTTCGTGAATAAAGATTTGGGAAAGGCTCTACCCACGCTTGCTACAAGCGCGCTGATGGCTAAAAAGGCCAATGCGAGACAGACAAGTCCGGTCACAAAAGG
>JAWMRA010000076.1:2890264-2904922 GCA_035584735.1 Pseudotriccus pelzelni | reverse complement strand
TCGATATCACCTGGGGAGTCTTTCTGCTGTGTCTTTTGCGACCGGACTTGTCTGTCTCGCATTGGCCTTTTTAGCCATCGGCGCGCTTGTAGTAAGCGTGGGTAGAGCCCTTCCCAAATCTTCGTTTGCGAAGAATAGCCATGACTGCGTTAGCAGCTATAATTATCTCCACTGTGAAAAAAATAATTCTGACTTAAGTATTTCAGTATTTATTTTTTTATTATTTTTATAATCTTTATTATGATACTCTCTACTGAATATATAGGATATGTCATAATATATTCTAAAATATCATAAAGTTTCTATACCATTATATTATTATTATCACAACAATATTTCTATATTATTATCATCACTATTCAACTACTTCGATAAATCGTTCACTGGTGTCTGAGAAGGCGTGTCGAAAACCAGGATGCCTTCGCTAACAAACGCAGTGCTAGTATTGCATTCTGCTTGAGCCAGGGCCACAGTCCAAGCCTGTCATTCCCAGAGTTCCCTGAACGGTTGTCTGACGTGCATCTGTGGGGCATGGAGACTCTCCTCTTCCTCTCTGCAGGGCGGTAGTCTGCAGACTGCTGCACAAACTGTCTGTGACGATCACTGCCCCGCCTTGTTGATCTTCTCTGCTCTCTCTGCCTCTGTCGGGTTCGCTCCCGAGCAGTGCTGGGCATGAGAGCCTGCTTGGAGCTGGCACTGGAGGGCCCTGGAACTGCAGTATCCGCTGGGGCTGGGTCACAACGTGGAGGACTTGTTCTCTCCCTCTTTCTCTTCCTCAAAGAGCGGTCACAGTCTGTGCACGGCACAAACCGGCTGCGAAGGTCGTAGGTGCCCCGCACAAACCTACTCGGCTCCCTCTGCCTCAGCAGGGCTTGCTCCTGAGCAGCCCTGGCACCAGGAGCCCACTGGCCACTCCTCTTGAGAGGCCCTGCAGCTGCGTTATCCCTAGGAGCGCAGTCACGACTCAGAGGACCACTTCCTCTCCCTGAAGAGTGGTAGTAGTCCACGGTGTCCACAGACTGGCTGCGGAGATCCCTGCCCCGTAGAGGGGATCTGCTGCGGGCCCGCTCCCTGCCGGTGTCCCTCACGCCCTGCAAAGAGAGCTGTGGAGAGTTCCTGCCCTTTTCTCCTCAAAGGATCGAAGCAGTGGGGAAGCCCTACAAGTTCTGGGATGGGACGCTTTGGGGCCTCCCAAAGGCTCTTTTGGAGGGCTACGGAGACCAAAGGGCCCAAGGCGCGCAAACGGGATGCATCCGGGTGGGATGCTTTGAGAGGGAGCAGCGTCGTGGCTGTCAAGAAAAGTGTGGGGTGTGAGGGACAAAGGAGAAATGCCGAGATCCCAGAAAGAAATCCACTACTCCTCTGATGCCCTGAGCCACGTCCCCAGAGTTACCTTAGCCGTACGAGGCAGACCTCGTGGTCCAACAGAACCCGCCTGCTCGCTGGTGGCCCCACATTGACTGAGGGGGGGAGAGGCAGGTGATGGTGCCAGTGAGGAAGAAGCCCTTTCTCCAATTCTCAGATCAGAGCATCTGGTGAAAAGAAAGAGTGATTTCAGTTTCGGGCTGTTGTTGCAACCTCCTCTGGGGTTCAGTCCCCTTCTCAGAGAGGCCTCTGTGACGGAGACAAGACTTCAGCAAGGCCACTAATGGGAAACTCAGCTAGAGGTCTTGCCACCAGGTTTCCCTCCATCCCAGGAAAAATCTCGTCTCTATATCTGCTATAGCCTCCGGTTGCCAAATTGACAGATCTGTTTGAGTTGCAAGGGACCTTACACTTTATCTTGTTCCACCCCCACTGTCACGGGCAGGAACACCCTCCTCTATCCCAGGTTTCTCCAAGCCCCGTCCAACCCGGCCTTGAACACTTCCAGGGATGGGGCACCTACAGACGCTGTGGCCACCTGTGCCAGTGTCTCAGCACCCTTACAGCAAAGAATTCCTTCCTAATGTAGAACCTCTGTCAGCTGCAAACTGGTAAGCCTTCATCCTCTCACTGTACTCCCTGATCAACGGTCCCTCCCCATTTTTCCTGGAGACCCTCTTTAAGTCCTCTTATCTACATGAGTCAGCGTCAGAGACCAGGCTAGTAGCAGATCACACCCGGGCCGCAGCCTCTGAAGCCCAGGAAAGGACAGGCATGGAGTAGTTGAGATGTGACAGCGCTGAATGGTCCAGGTAGCAATTGCGTTGCACAAGAAAGACACTGAGGAGGATGAGAAGCAAAACTGCAAATGGGGAGAAGGAAACGTGTTCTGAACATATTTGAATCCTGGTTATTACCTAGCGTAGAACAGCAGGTAGGCTTGCTGCCTGAGAGCTGCATCAGCAGAACGCAGCTCCACAGACTCGTCGTCCATCCGGTACCACAGTCCATTGCTGGCCTGTACAAAAAAGGCAAGGATCTCTGCACGCTTTTTCTCCAAAAACATGGGCAGAAAAATGCCAAACCAAGGGCATGTTGAAACACATCCGGTCCAGCCGCTAAGGAAGCCTTCTGCCCCAGAGCCCTGGCTGTCAGTAGCACTGACAGGAAAGTTTATCTTCCCCAGCACACCTTTTTCCCCATTGGGAAGGTAGTTGCTCTCTTTACCTTTGTGTAGCAGAAATAGTGCCCTCCGTGACAGCTGACACCACTGTGCACCAGCACAGCATATAAGGAGTAGAGGAGCGGTTCCCCATCTGCCTGAGACATGTACGGGCGAAGATCCAAGTACTCTGGGTACTCTACAACCTACGGAGAGACCAAAGAGGGCTCGGAAATGATCCTGGTCTGTCACATGAAATAGCCTACCAAGTGCAGGGGCCAGGCCAGGGCTCTCCGTACGTCTCTGGGGCTCAGAGGCACTTGGCTTTCCATAAAGCAACGCGTGATGGTTTGGGTGGTGGGAGACTGTTCTGGGTCAAAGCAGCTCTGTGAGAGCAGAGTGCTTGTCTGTCTTCCTGCAGGAACTCTCCACTCTCCAGAAGGGAACATGACAAACCCAACACAAGCAGCTTGTGACAAGCATACTGCTTCAGGAAATCTGCTCCTTGAAGAGAAAGTTGCATGCCAACGGTGTACACACCTTGCTGATCTTCCCGCCAGTGAAGCAGTCAAACCTTTTCAGGCACACCGTGAGAACCTTGGGTGCGCAGTGGACCGTGAACCTCTTGGAGGCACCAACGTTCTTCTCACACCTTGAAACCAAGCACGGAGCACAGTGCTGAAATGCACCCTATCTTTCCCCAAGGCAGCCAGACGACCTTTCTTGTCTCACACATCCTTATGCTATTTTAAGGCAATTCAGTGCCATATTAAAAACAGACAAACAAGCAAACAAACAAAAAACTGTGTCACGTTAGCGTGCAGTAAGCTTCCATGAGAAGATGACTTGTGCTCGATGACCTGTAGCCCCCTAACACAGGGTCTAGTGCTCATATGCTGGGACCATGGGGATCCTTTTGCTACAAGGAAGGGAGCCTTCCATGAGGGCAGCGTGCCCCATAGTGGTGCCTGAGCAGAGCACAGAGCTGGGCTGCACTATCTGGGAGAAATAAGGAAAGCAGCTGAAACATGAGAAATAAAGAAAGCAGCTTCTCACATGAGAAGTGAGAAATCAATAACCGAGACAGAATATTAATTAATGAAGTCCGAGCATGTCAAAATGTGTGTGGTACTGGCTATCATACTGCCTCCTTGGCTGCAGCATTAGCAGCACAGCTCTGTGCACCCAGAAGAGCCGGAGCTCGTGATTGCTGTTATAGATGCGAGGAGTCTGGTCATTTTAGGAAAACCTGCCCAAAGAATCTCCCTCCGGGCAATTGCCCCAGATGTGGGCGGGGCCACCATTGGGCAAGTGATTGTCGATTTCGAGCCACCTGCAGAAAGGAGTCTACGCATCAGGGAAACTCCCAAGGGAGAGAGATACACACTTTAATAAAGACTTTAAGGACAAATTCTCAGTTCAGTAAGTTCTTAAAAAAAGGCTGTTTTAAAACTTAAGTGTTAAGTTGTACTGTTTGTATGTGTTTGTTTGTATTGTTTTAATTAATAAAAGCAAGGGATGTGTGGGGTTATGAGCAAGTTAATACGGGATGCCTACTGTGAAATGGTCGCCTGTGCACTAGGAGTTGAAGGCCTGATGGAAGTCCACAAGAGGATGACCAGTTATGAGTGTCCCAGGAAGAAGCTTTGAAATGATTGGGCAGGACTGTGCTCGCTCCCCCCACATTTGGTGACCGCACCTTTTTTTGAATATAGGAACAGTTTTAATAAAGCAGTATCTCTGTTTTCACCATCCCAGGAAGGTCGTGTTTTTATTCACTGCCATATAGGACCATTAGAAAAATTAAAAAAGCTTTAAAATTTCCAACGATTCTCGTCTTTGGAAGTGATCTCAATTTTTCTTTTAAGATTACTTCCACTTAAATCATTGAGTATCTAGCACAACTTAAGACACTAAAATGTAATAATCACTTTTAAGTTATTAAACTCTTAATAAAACATCTTGTAAAACATCACATTTATCAGTCTACTTTATACCTTAAAACATGGAATTTAATCTTCTTTAGGACTAACTTAAACTTTTCTTATTGAAATTATCTAGTCCCTTAGCAATACCAATCAAGATCCTTAACACTGTAAGAATAAACTTAATTAAAAAAAAAATCTATTATTTAAAGTAGCCAACCATCTTTTTGAGACCCTTTTTCAGTTTTAGATTAAATAGTTTTCATTGAGTCTACACATTCTGTTACATCCCATTTTGCAAATTTGGAATAAAATCCATAAACTTACAATTAATATCAAAACTATGATAACTATACCAATCAGTTTTCTAGAATTGTACTTAAATTTGGGATCCATGACATTATCCAATTAAACACATTTTCCCCTTGATTTTTTGTATTTCCTGAAAAATTCCAGCATTTTTGCTAATTTCTACCAGATCAGTTTGAACTCTTAAAATCTGATCTTCATATACACAGCAACTGGTGTTAATGACTGTGTACACACTACCTTTGGAATACAGAATCATCCCTTGAGCTATTCAATTTTGTTTGACTACTTTTGAAAGGCTGGTAACTTCTTGCTACAAAGCTCCAACTGAAATGTTTGTTTAGTTTTCTATTTGTTCAATTATTCTGGATATGTATCTACAGCTTTCTACAATTTAGGTACTCCTAACTATGGTAGAAATCCTCTCACAAACTGGTGGAATCCAGGACCTCTCAATTAAGGGATTTAAATTTCATTTCTGACTTGTTGTAAAAGATTGCTGATGTCCTCTGAGGAATTCTGATTTATCAATGACACCTATTTTTGGTCCTACAGGTCCAGAGGTGCATATTCCTTGCCATCCAGGGGATAGAGCTTTTCTAGTTTGGTTTCTGCAAAACCAGTAGTATCCCATGTTATCTGGAATACACCACTAACGTGTGTTTAAGATTCTCATTCCTGTTAAATGTAAATATGAACAACATTTGGGATAACCTCCCACCATCATTCCTTGGGTATAATTAGGTGACTCTATTTTCTGGTTTCGGGCTACACCTTCTAGGCATCTTTGAACACAAGAGGGCTCAGTAACTGCCATTTTTACTGACAGAAATTTTTAATCTATGTGGAGTTGGGCTGCTTTTCTGTCCAAAAGTACCATCACTCCAGTTGGAGGAAGAGCATTGGAAAATACACCTGGTGTTGGAAGGCCCACCATCTGAATACTTTCATCTGAATTAGTGGAAAGTTGAGAACAAACAACACAACACAAAGATAAACCATTTAACATCTCTCATTTTGGAGCCTCTGGTTCCACTGCAACTTTATCTGCAGCAGATTTGCTGTTTGCTGCACTGCCCAGTGTGGTCCTTCTGGGTCCAGAGTTGGCTTGATTCATATGTAGTGAATCCAGGAGTCTCCACACATCATTTTCACAGCTGTATGAATAGTCAGGAGAACTTGAAATGGTTCTTTCCACTTCTGATTGAGTGGTTCCTCACTTCCTGTCCAGTCTCCTGGCTGGTGAGGTTCTGCATAAATATCCAAGCTTTCAAGTGAGATTAAAACAACAAACTTATGCAGTGATAAAAGTATTTTTCCCAAAGAGATTACATATTCTCTTAAACTGTGATTACCTATCATATGCCTCTCTCCGGGAATAGTTACAGTTTGATATGGTCTCCCATAAAACATTTCACATGGGCTTACCTTTTCCTTGGAGCTTGGCTGGATTCCAGTTTTTAACAATGCCAGAGGAAGAGCATGTGCCATTTAAGTGAAGTTTCTTGACAGATTTTGTTTATTTGCCTTTTTAGGCTTTGGCTCATTCTCTTAACCTCCCAACTAAATTGTAGTCTCCTAGGAGTATGTAAATCCTATTTGATTCCTAACATTTTAGACCATTTTTGCACAAATTCTGCTATAAACTGAGGTCCCGTGCCTGAGGACATTCACAATGGAATTCCAAGTCGAGGTATTATTTCTTCTAACAATACCTTTGTAATTTCCCTTGCTTTGTTGGTGTGACAGGGAAAAGCTTCAATTTGGCACTTTTCCATCCTTTAAAATTCCAGATAGGTAAACAGTGGTTAACACATTAATTCCTATATATGTCTGAATGCTCAGTGCCTTTGTTAGGAAAGAAATAATATTTGAAAATAAATACAAGTATGTAATTTTTGATAGTGAGATCCTGGAGGCCCAGGGTTTTATGTTGTTACAGCAACCAAATATTACAGAGGAAATCCCAGAGGAGGTGGAGAAAGCTGTTACTCTGTTGGTGGAATTCCTGGGGAATCAAGGACAGCAAAAGCAGTAAGAACACAGTTGAAACCAGACTCCAAACTGGTAAGGCAAAATCAATATACTTTGGAATTAAAAGCCAGGCAAGGATTAGAGGAATTAATTACTAAACTTGTGCAACATGGATTACTAAAGGAATGTGAATCAGAATATA
The DNA here is from genome assembly GCA_035584735.1 of Pseudotriccus pelzelni. NCBI lineage: Eukaryota > Metazoa > Chordata > Aves > Passeriformes > Tyrannidae > Pseudotriccus > Pseudotriccus pelzelni. The sequence goes on along the minus strand of JAWMRA010000076.1, from coordinate 2,897,985 downwards.
ATACCCCTAATGATGAACACACCCAGTGGTAGAAAATCATTATACACTTTTAACTACAATTAAGGAATCTGATTAGTGGTTTACTGTTTTGGACCTTAAGGATGCTTTCTTCTGCATGCTCCTTGAAGCTGAGAGTCAACCCTGGTTTGCTTTTGAATGGGAAGGTCTCCCAACAGGCTGTAAAATCCAATTAACATGAATTATTCTCCCACAAGGATTCAAAAATAGCCCCACTTTGGGAACCAACTGGCAAAAGAATTAGAAATATGAAAAAAGGGAAATGAAGAAATCATGTTGCTGAAATATGTAGACGATATACTGATAACTACAGAAACTCAAACTGGATGCATTGAAATGACTACTAGTTTACTAAACTTTTTAGGAAAAACAGGTTATAGGGTATCCAATAAAAAGGCCCAAATTGGCAGAAAGGAGGTTACGTATCTGAGATTCGCTATTTTTAAGGGACTTCAAAGCCTCAGAATTGAAATGAAGGAGGCAATTTGCCAAACTCCAGAGCCAAGGTTTGTATGTGAATTAGTGACATTTTTAGGAATAGTTGATTGATATCAGCTATGGATTCCTAATTATGGACTGTTGGTAAGACCTTTATATGAGGCCCTGAGAAACCCTGAGGAGATACTACAGTGGACTCCAGAATACCAGACAGCTTTCAGAGACTTAAAGAGAGCTCTAATGTCAGCCCTGTTTTGGGATTACCTGACCTGACAAAACGTTCCATACTGTTTGTGCATGAATGCTCACACCTTGCACTAGGTGTGCTGGCTCGGAGGTTGGGGGCATGGAAAATGGCTGTGGGGTATTTTTCCAAACAGCTGCTCACTGGTTATTCCCAAATCAAATTCATAAATATCAAGTCATCCTGTTGGAACAGGAAAATGCAGAACTGAAAACAACTACCACCTTGAACTCAGATATGTTCCTTGAATCTGTACCAAGAGGCTCACAACATGACTGTCTTCTAATTGTTGAGCAGGTTTACTCCTATAAGGAAGATTTAAGGGACACTCCAGTAGAAGATCCAGGCTGGGAACAGTTCACAGATGGGAGCAGTTTTGTGTGCAAAGCTGAGCAGAAATCTGGGTGTGCAGTAGTAACCCAAACAAGGGCAATCAAAGCTGATCCCGTTACCTGTTCACACCTCTGTACAAAAGGCTGAATTCACCATTCTGCAGCAAGCCCTAGAATTGTCTGCAGGTAAGAAGGTCAACATATGGACTGATTCTATGTTTTTGGAGTAGTATATGCCCATGGAGCTATCTGGAAAGAAAGAGGGCTCCTTTCAGCACAAGGAACTCCGGTCAAGTATGAAGATGTCATTAAACTATTACTGGAAAGAGTTCAGTTACCAATCAAAGTGGCTTTCATGCATTGTAAAGCTCATCAATTTGGAAACACACCAACTAATGTTGGAAATCAATTAGCAGATATGACTGCTAGAGAGGTGGCAGAGGAAAGCATCCTAGTAGTTATTCTGACACTATGAGTACCCTCCTCTCTGACTAAGCACTCCCTTTGGAGTGACTCTTCCCCATTGTGCCCAAATTGACTGCCCACAGTAGACCCGTTTTGCAGGTGCTGGGCATGGGACCCATTTTGCTTACATGATCTTTAAGGTCCCTTCCAACACAGACCGTTCTATTGTTCTATGAGGCTGTGTTGCCCCTCCCCCATCCCCTGAGGTCTCCATGCCCAGAACCTGGAACAACACTTTGTGACATCAGCCCTAGGGCTGTGGGTGCCGTGGGCAACATGAGTGCTGTGGGCACTTGGGTCAGCAGTGGCACTGGAGGAGACAACATTTTGTTTCTTTCAGTTGTCACATTCTGCTGGCAGTGATGAATTTGCTGTACTTCCTCATCCTGCTGGCCATATTCAGGCCTGCGCATGGCACCTGGGACACCTGTGGGTAAGTGGTCCCAGACTCCGGGAGGGAGCTTGGGCAACCCTTAGGTGGTTTCCTGGAGGGGGCCCACTTATCCCACATCACCACACCACAGCTTTCCAAACTCTATGTGGGAGCCTCAGTTTTTTTCCAGCACCCAGGTTCTGGGGCACAAAGACACAGCTTGAGCAGCAGCAGCAGTCAGGCAGGGCAGTAATGACTTTCTGCTTACAGAGACACATGCGGGCTCCGGCCTATGGTTTCTGACTACAGCATGCCACATATTGTGGGTGGCACAGGTGCCCAGCCAGGAGCCTGGCCCTGGATTGTCAGCATCCAGGATCCCAGGAAAATAGGCACCGGTCATACATGCGGAGGGTCCCTCATCAGCCCACAATGGGTCCTCACAGCAGCCCACTGCTTCATCCAGGCCAGGTAAGGAGGAGCAGAGAATGTGGATATCCCCACAGCACAGGCAGGTGCCTAGTCCACAGCTCCACATGCTATTGCCATCCTGTTTCCGTGCAATGAACCCACTGCCTGGGCAGTAGAAAGCCCAGCTGAGAGACTGCTCAGGAGAGGGTTGGGCTCATGCCACTGCTGCCTATCAGGCTCCAGCTTTGACATTCCTGGAACCTAAGGCATGCTAAGGCAGTCGCACCCTCAGTTGCACTGCTTTCCTCTCTGCGTTGAGAAGCAGAAGGCAGGCAAGTGCTGAGTTGATGCAGCGCATGGCTCTGCTTCCTCTCACCCCTCTCTCTCTGCCTTCCAGGAACATCACCATGTGGCGTGTGCTGATTGGGGCCACCCAGTTGACCCAGCTGGGCCCTGAGGCCCAGCTGCGCCATATCAAGCGGCTCCTGGTTCACCAACACTACGCTGCTTCTTCGCAGCAGAATGATATTGCCTTGGTGGAATTGGATCGGCCCGTGGAGTGCAGTGACTATATCCAGCTTGCCTGTGTGCCCAACACCTCTCTTACAGTGTCAGAGCTGAAAACTTGCTACATTGCTGGTTGGGGTTCTACCAGTACAAAAGGTGAGTTGCCGAAAAGGGCTCATGCCCTGAGGGCAAGCTGGGCACTCTGGGGACACAAGTTGTGCTTCCCAACAGCAGAGGCCAAAGCCAGAGTCAGGCTGCAGGACATATGATTCTGGAGAGATGGGCCTGGCCTGCCACCCAAAGACAGATAGAAGGGACACAGCACTTTGATGGCTGCTCCAAAGGCAAAGAAAAGCCCTAGGGAAGTGCTTCACTCCCAGACCGAGGAGAAGAACTGGCAGTGAGCTGCTGAGTGCTCATTCCTTTCTGTGCTCACAGCTCAGGGACCAGGTGATGTCCTGCAGGAGGCCAAGGTCCGTCTCCTTGATATCCAGCTCATTAACAGCAGCCGATGGTATGCTGGGACCATTCACGCCCACAACTTATGTGCTGGCTACCCACAGGGCGGCATCGACACCTGTCAGGTAGGACTGTACTATGAGTCAGCCAGCCCCCAGCAGCAGGAGTTGAATTCAATAATCCTTGTGAGTCCCTTCCAACTCAGCATATTCTGTGATAAGGTCTCCCTTACCTTTTTCCTTTCAAACCCACAAAACACAGCTTCTCAGTCTTCCCTTGTGCATTTTGTGCACCAGCTCTCTCACCATCTTTATGGCCTTCCTCTGGACTCCCTCAAGTATGGGAGTATCTTCCTTGTTCTAGGGAGCAGAAAAATGGGACACCATGCTCTAGGGGGGATCTCAGAAGTGTTGAATGAAAGGGAAGAATCCCTTCACTTGTCGTGGTGGCTAGCACAGCCCAGGATATAGCTGCCCTTTTCTGCAAAAGCATTTTGCTCATTTGTATTCACTTTGTCCACTTGGATGCCCAAGAAAGCCCCATCACCACTGCCCAAACACAACCCAGCGTGTGCTCTGCCTAGCAAGTCACTTTCCCAGCCCTGGGTCCCCACTACTGCGGGGCTTCCCTCCCTTTCCCAGTATCTACAGATCCTTGCCCAGTGCCAATGTTCCTGAGGCCTGGTACTCTGCCCAGAAAGCCCATGCAGTGCTCTTGGCATCCAGATATCCATATGCTGGGTCATTCATCCTCCACATATCCAGGATCACTGTGCAGATATGAGAGAGGGCCTTACCTTACAGACCCCCAATCTGTTCCCAGCTAAGTTTCTGAAGACTCCAGCACCTAAGCAGAGCCCTTCTATGCCAGGAATACAGCTGTGGCAGGGGTTGCAATAGAGAAGCAAGCCCCTAGTACTGACAGCAGCCAACCAACAGCACCGTAACCCTCTCTTACCTGCTGCAGGGTGACAGTGGAGGTCCTCTGGTGTGCAAAGATAACAGTGCCAACTACTTTTGGCTTGTTGGAGTGACCAGCTGGGGAAAAGGCTGTGCCAGAGCAAAACGGCCTGGAGTCTACACCTCCACTCAGCACTTCTATGACTGGATCCTGGTCCAGATGGGCCTGTGCTCAGCTCTAACAGCCACTCCAACGCCAGAGGCAGCTTTCAGCTCAACCCCTTTTCAGCGGCCAAGGCCAATACCTACACAATCAGGCTGCTTTACGCACACTCCACACCCACAAACACCTGTAACAGCCACTCCAAAGCCAGAGCCAGCCTTCACTTCTACCCCTTTTCAGCAGCCAATACCACCAACACAATCGGACTGGTTTGCACCCACTCTACATCCATGCCCAGCTGTAACAGCTACTCCAGTGCCAGAGCCAGTTGTCAACTCAACCCCCTTTCAGTCGCCAAGGCCAACACCAACACAGTCAGGCTGGTTTACATCTGCTCCACATCCCTACCAGCTACTGGTGCAATTCCTAACTCGGGTGCAAGAGATTCTACATGACCTAATGGGAAAAAAGGCTTGAGCAGCAGGATGAACAGGATCCAGTGCAGCCTGCAGTGGACCGCAACCATTTCCTTTCTGGGGCAGTGCCTGCTGACCCAAAGGCAGCCTCAGGGTCAAAGGCCTGCTCTGTCCTGCCTGTGTTCCTCCTCTGCGTGCATGCAAATGCTGAAGTTGATTTAGTTGTGGAAATAAAGTTTCCTATTGTCAACATTAGCCATGTGTTCAGTCCAATTCAGCCTCCTGTGCAAGGCAAGGAGTCCCATGCCTGGCACCTGCAAAATGAGGCAGTGGCAGAAGGGAACACAAGTCATAGGGGGCTACAGCTCTTGAAGACAGCAGCTTAGAATACTGTTTTAGGCTGCCTATCAGTGGGATCCCTGTGTGTGTGACTTAAAACTGGACTCATGACTCAGGAAAAACAGTCATAGAAAGACCCAAGGTTAGCACCAAGAACTGGGTAAGAAGCTTGACATCCCACAGGGAGATGGCTTGGCATTGAAGAGAGAATCAGCCTATAGGAAAAATGGGAAACCAACAGCACTTTCCCTTCCCATAGCTTCCCGTGCTCACTGCCCCCACCTTGGCTCCCACGTGCCTGCCTCCCTCTGACACAATCCCATACCCAGGGCAGCTGGCCCAGTGGTTCCCTGAGGCTGCCCCTGCCCTCAGATACCGTGCATGCCTCCCTCATGCAGGGCAGGGGATAGGTCAGAGGGCAGGAGGGGACGTGGCAGTAGGTAGGGACCATCCGCAGCCAGAAACAGCAGCAGTGCAGTGATGCCTGCCTTGCCTGTGCTCCTGCTGACCTGCAGATGCTCAGGGTTGGGCACTCCCTGAACTGTGTATGTGATCCCAGGGTGCAGCTCTGTGGGCTGGCCGCGCTCCCTGCACCCTTTGGCATTGCACACAGGGACTGTAATGGGACCAGAAAGCTGTCTTGGGGCCAGAAAATGGAGACCAGGTCTTCTGTCCCAGGGGCTTGAAAGTAGGCTCATGTGGCTGATTTTGGGGCTCAGAAACAGTTCAAGTCCTGCATTTTCTGAACCTGGCACAGGGGACTGAGTTGTGTGCTTTTGTGCTTAGGAACAGATGAAATGCTGCATTTTTGGGCACTCAGGCTCAGCAGCTGGGTTTTTGGGCTCAGAAATGTGCTCTAAGTGAGCTGGTTTGGGGGCCAATTGCAGAAACCAATTTTGCTGTTTTTGCAACGTGGTGGGAAGCTCTTGAGGGCAGCAGCAGAAAGCAGGTGATGGGCACGGTCATGGACCCTCTCTGGAGGCAGGCATCTGATCATGTTGCACCCTGAAGTTGTGTGCCTGGTACCCACCAGGCTGAACTGAGCATCTCAGGTGGTCTCTGCAGGGAAAGGTGCTTCTCAGACCCCACACATCCCCTTTAAGTCCAGCTCTTCTTTGTGTGCTGCTTAAAATAGTTAAGTAACTAATCATGCAAACTAATTAATATTTATACAGTGTTCAGTGTCATTTAATAGTAGTACCCAAGTTACAACAGTGATTGATTTACAGCCTCTGTCAAAAGCCCAGACTGTTGCAAATAGCTGGTACTCAAGGCATGGGAATAAAGGACTGAACACCACCCCTGGAGCCTGTGCAAGGCAGGCTGCTGCCCATCGGCCCCTGATATCAGGTGGGTGTGGAGGTGCTGAAGGTGTTGAGGGAATGCCATTTGTATTTCCTGAACTTTGCAATCTGGTCACAAGAAGACTCATTGACCTCTTTCAATAGGGAAACATTTAAGCAAAAGTTGCCAAAAAGAAATGAAGTTTCTGGACAGTAAAACCTACAAGTATCCCACTGAAAATCCCTCCTCGATTGTCACTGGTCAGACTTCCATGGACTGGCCACCTTGGCCAGGACTTTCTAATCCTCCTGGGAATACATTTGACCACAGTGTAATTTTCATTTTATGCTGGCAAAGTTGCTCTGGGTGGCCCGCAGTCACTGGAATGACTGGACTGGGCTCCCAGAGCACTAATTCCAGGCATTGTGTTTAAGGGAAGAGCAGAGAAGCCTTTTCCTTGCCCAGAGGAGCTGCAGTGTTTCCCTCTCTGGAATAATAAGAAATAAAAAATAAAAACAAATAAACAAATAACAAATAAATTAAATTAAAATAAAAAAACCTAAATAAAAAATAAAATAAAATAAAAAATAAGAAATAAAACCCCCAGAAATATAAAGAAAAATAAAAAGAAAATTAAGAAGTGTCATGGGTTTGCAAAGGTTCCCCCTCCCTGGGGGACTGTAAGTGGTTTGTCCAGGTGAATTTCCGGACCAAGGCCAATCAAAAGTTTTGGTGACACCTTTGCCAATTACATCTTTAAGAAAACGGAAGAGAAGGGTTGTTGCACAGATGGAATTGGGGAGCCGTGTGAGGGAGGACAGAGCAGGCCCCGAGCGGGGGTCAGGCCTCTCTCCTCCCCCAGCCCTGGGCCGGGGGCAGGAGCAGCACTGAAGCCCCCTGACCAGACGTGTAACAGAGTGAAGAGAAAAAATCTTTAAAGGAGAACTTGGACAGGGCTGCTGCAAAAAGTATTCACCGGTGAGATAGCGGAGCCTTCAAGGTCAGGGCTGCCAGCAGTCAGAGACAGATGAGAAGCTGCAAAAGGGGGAGATGGCTCCTTCTCCCCTCTCCCTCTCTCTGTCTCCCTTTAGCAGGGAAAAGACTGAAATCTAAAAATCCCTGCCACCCGTGGAAGATTGTTGGGGAGCAGAGGCAACCCTGTCTGCAGCTTGAGGAGCTCATGCCGGAGCAGAGAAGTACATGAGGAAACTGAGATTCCGTGGAGGTCCAGATGAAACAGAGTCTTGAAGTGACTTGTTGCCACGGAAAGAGAAGAACCTTACGCTAGAGCAAGACGGCCTAGGTAAGGTCTTGGGATCCCAGAGAGGGATCCATGCTAGTGCAGCTGAGTTTGTGACCCTAAGGGACAGCAG